>JACXGM010005344.1:17349-35450 GCA_016801145.1 Umbra pygmaea | reverse complement strand
AAACCCCCCCCCCCCCCCCAGCACAAGTAGGCTAAACTCAAAACCACTTTGGAAGCAATAGGCTTAATGTAAAACCTCAATGGCACCATTAGACTAAACTCAGTCCCACTCTGGCACAAGTAGGCTAAACTCAAATCCACATGGGCAGTTTAGGTTAAACCCAAAAACATGTTAGCAGCAGTAGGCTAAACTCAACCCCCCTAGCACAAGTAGGCTAAACTCAAAACCATGTTGGAATCAATAGGCTAAACTCTAACAGCATAAAGCTCAACATTGGCAAAATTAATAAAAAATAGAAGTAAAAAAACTTCAAGAAGGTCCAAAGCACTCTCTCCCGTAATGTACAAAAAATAATTTATTCAGGCAGCATAGTTCACAAAATAAACACACCTACGCGTTTTAGCCAAACAGGCCTTCGTCAGGGTGCAGCCAAATTAGTTTGGATTCATACCAACACTGGCAGAGATGCCAGAAGTTAGTGTAATACTTTTCTGGGTTAGGCTGAGTTTACAACTCGTAAACTCATGTGAAGTTCCTCAGTAAGACCCTAATGACCAGGTAAAAGTTCTGAAATTAAACCTTTACAGTGGATTTCTTGTCAAATTACAAACTTTTTAACAGTGTAGTCATGTTTATTTTTTCATAGATCACTGGTAAGTTATGCACTTCAAAAACAGATTGATATTACTGACACGATCACTACACCTAATACAACGTAACATTTAGCAATGAGCAACAGTGAACCAGACAAACACAGGGAATTAAATAGATGTACTAATGATGAATTATAATAGCTGTGTTCATTTGTCTGTAAATCTAAATGATCTATAGGTGGATGTGAAATGAGTTTGGGTGAAACAGAAAAGCAGACATATAACAAGGAACGGCAACCCCAAAGTCACCACCAAGCGTCCAGCAGGAAGGGTGGGACGGCAGCCTGAAATCGCTTAAGGGGGATCTCCTCGCAGACCCCGGTGACCACGCCAGGTGCGGCTGAGGGAAAAAGGGGGAGCTGAAGGCGGAGCCCCGTCCTCTTGGGAGGGGGCAGATCCCCTGACTGCGGCATTGGGGTTGGAGCCCCGGATTCGGCCGCAGGGTGTGGTGTGGCCAGCACCAGTGAGCGGGGTGGTGTGGCCAACACCGGATGAGGAGTAGGGGTGGAGCCCCATCCTCGGGTGCAGGGGGCAGAGCACCTGGGTGAGGCATAGCTAGCAGGTCCTCAGGCACGGGCTTTGTAGCGGGCTGGGCCTCCGACGTTACTCTGGTGAGCAGCCCCTCTGGAAAGCCATGGAGGGTGGAGCCACTGGCACTGACGTGGAGGGAAATGCTGCAGGCAGAGACGTGGAGGGCAGAGCAATTGGCACAGTGTGAGGAGCAGAGCCAATGGTAATGGTGAGGAAAAGGGGACATAAGGCCACCAAAGCGGAAGGTTGAGAAGGAATGTTGAGAAGGTTGAGAAGGGTCCCGCAGGTCGACAAGCAGCCCAAACTGTCTGGTTTGCGGAGCTGGTGACAAGGGGGACACTTTGACCCTCTGTAGCATCAATTGACTTTGAAGTGTCAATCGAAAAACCCCAGGTCGCCTGTTGCCGACTCCTGGCCTAGGTCACCCTCTTCTTCTTCGCCATCCTCTGCCTCGATTCTCTGCTCCAGCTCCTCCTCGCTGTCCGCCGTCCAATCTGGCTGAACTGCTCCACTTGAGCCCCCACCCAAAAAACAAGAGGAGCTTTGCTCGTAGTGGTTTATCCCTTCCTGCTATGCAGGATGCATTTGAAGACAAAATATACAGGTCATTCTCAAATAATTAGCATATTGTGATAAAGTTCATTATTTTCCATGATGTTATGATAAAAATTAAACTTTCATATATTTTAGATTCATTGCACACCAACTGAAATATTTCAGGTCATTTATTGTTTTAATACTGATGATTTTGGCATACAGCTCATCTCTGTGGTGACATCACACAGGTTTCCCTGACTCGTTGAAAGGTGGGGGAGGGCATTGAAACTGAAGGGAATATCTCTACTGGAGAGTCGCGGTTAGCCATTTGGGAAGGAAACATTTCACTAGCCATCTGAGCAAAACAGATGTAGCGGGCGAGCTACTGTCTATGACACAGAACTTAGAAAGTGAGGAAATGACAGGCAGGCCCCTGCCGCTGCTCTCCCCATCACGTCTGAGGGAGGGAGAGCCCAAGGGGGTCCCGAGAGGAAATGGCATTTCCTGTACGGGTCGACTTGGAATTAGAGAAGACATACTCTCTCTAGCTGTCTTAGTCTCCATCCCAGCTGACAGGCTGTCTGTTTTCTCACGGGGGAGGTCTCCCCCCGCTCAGGCTGCTCTCAGGGGAGACAGAAACTTGGCACGGGGAGGGGGGGACCATCAACACGCAAAGTGTCGGTCTCTGCGAGCCCAGGCTAAGTACAGTACTCGGAGAGGTTACGTAGCTAGACGGAGGAAGTGGGAAGGTATTGTGAACACAATATTCCACACGGTTCTGTCCCTCTGTCGCTGTCCCGCTGGTTGCTGAGGCTGTGGCACGGCCTCGCAGGATTCGGAAGGTCGGGGAGGGTAGGGGAGACTGTGCGTGGCTCCCTGGCTCTCTCTCTCTTCCTGTGTGGCTTCTGGGCCTGGCCGGGCTGAGGTCTGGAGGCTGTAGCAGGTCTCACCGCCGTCCCAGAGGGCTATGATGGCTTACGGTGCACAGGGTATGATTTCCTGCTCCTCCTTTGCCGCACTCACTGACACCTCTGCCACAGATTTAACAGGGATTCTTGTTGAATGGGAGTGTTTAGCAGAGGGAGCTTTTGGGGCTGCTTCAGTGCAGTACCAATCAGCTATAGGTGATGGTGGGCCATGACTGAAGTTGCCATTGTGCGGCCAGAACAAATAGTGACAGCCTGTGCCATTTGCAAAATAGAATAGCTGCTGGCACTTTTCTGACCTCCTCTGCCTCTTCCGCGGAGAGAGAGTCTCTCCCCAAAGAAAGAGAGGAGAGAGAAGCCGCTAACATGGCGATGTTGGATGTGGCTCCCACTGACGGAGCCACTAGCAGGTAGGACTTCTCTGCCAGTGCCGTGTATGTCTTGTCTCTGGTCTCAGGCAAGAGGGTTTCCCACTCGCTAGATGAACAGCCATGGAAGAGTCCAGGTGGGGGATGCCTCTCTTCATCTCTTCTTGCCACAACCGCGAAGGACATATAGCTCTTTACCGGTGCTGTGAGCTGGTATGGAGCAGACCATGACCCCTCCACATACTGAGTCAGGGAGACCATCGGTGGGGGAGGCGGCTCCTTGGTGGGTGCTGGTCTGACGTAGAAAAGGCCTTGCCAGCCACTCTCACTGCCCGTCTGCACTGCAGTTTAACCTGCCCGCTGCCTTCCTCATAAGAGGGGAGGTCACGGTGTAACGAAGAGAGAGAGGGCTTAGGCTGCTGCTGGCACAGACTGAGCCAGCCTCAGCCCCTTGTGAAAACTCCATTGGAGTCTTAACAGGGGCACAAGGCATGGTTTCCTCCTTGTCAGAGGCTAAGACATCAATACATTTTGGAAAATAAGGGGCCCCTCCTAGCTCTTAGTTTATGCGGCATTGCCGCACACACTGGGCATGCTGGGCTGGATGACATAGCAGCCTGCGCGTGTTCTCTGCCAAGGCACAGAACACACACACCGCGTGTCTCACCGCTGTTGATGAGATGGTGACAACAGCAGGCTCGTGAGGTAACACTCACTGGAAAATACATGTTGAAGTAGACAGAGTGATGAATTGGGGAATCAGACAGATGTTGTCTTAAAAGATGCATTTATATAGGGGTCGCGCTGTCACCCCATTGGCCGGTGCAATGAGGGTTGTGCACATTTTGTCTTCAGACGTATCCTGCATTGAAGGAAGGGACAAACCACTAGGAGCAGAGCTCCCCTATGGGGCAGAGCTCCACAATATAGAACCCGGTTTCCCTGTCTGTTGTGTGGGGGATTGCTAGCCCATTCCTGAGTTGGTGATGCAGTCTCCCTCCTGAGCCAGTAGCATCATCCAGTAGGAAAACCGAAAGGACTATAACCCTCTTCTACTACCCCGTAATCAATTGGGTAGTGGGTATAGCCCCCAAACTGTTGGATGCTGTAACGCCAGCCCGGGCTAGGGGGTTGCCTCGGCGATCAGCATCCCTAGAGTACTGAAGGAGGGCACTCGTAAGAGGGGTTACATTGAGAACGGTGTATATGCCTTTAGTGAAGTGCTTTTAATAGATTTTTCCACAGGCTGGGTTTATTATTGTCTATTAGGGATTAGTCCGACATTTGTTTTCTGTTAGTACAAGCCATGACTATTCAGCACCTAGTATCGGCAAGAGTTTAGCCGTCTCTATAGCCGCTTTCCGACCGCAGGGATTTTTGCAGTTCCTAGAACATAATGTTCCTATAACCATTTTTTTCTCGTGTTCCGATAGAAGAAATTGCGGGATTAATTAGTTCCTCGCACTGCCGTTCCTATAACCTTTTTAGCTCCTACTCCAGAGCAGGGTCTTTCCATTTTCCCTTTTCCCAGGTCCACGTTGATTGGTCCAACTTATAAATTACGCCGGTCACTTCGTTTGTCTGTTGCGTATAATACTACATATTATGCTGGAGCCTTCGTCTCCAGCCTAGTTTTTAAACGCCGCGGTTCGAACTCCGTTATTAGGACATTATCAACACAACATTATTTTTATAAAATTGTATTGGATTCAGCATCGTAATCTGAACAAACAAACAGGAAGCCGCGGAAGGAACCCAGCACTACTTGGGCTGAAAACAACCAGATCATCCGCATTAGATATTTACACATTTATCTCCAATCATACACCCAGTGTTAAAACATTTCACAGTTTAATGTTTGTATGTGGCGCTACACTAAAGTCTAGTGACAACGCTATAAAAGCCTATTGCGCTGCTTGCGTCACTCCCTTATCCCTCCTACCAGTTCCTATGGCCACTTGACCAGTGCGAATGCAAATAGCAAAACCTGTTTTTGGGGAGAGTAGTTAGTAGAACTGTTTAGAAGTGGACTGTTCCTATAACTACGTTCCTGTAACTACTTGGTCGGAAAGTGGCTTATGTGTCCTGATTATTACACACACAGGTGCATTGCATTTGTGTACTCATTACTGTATATATAAGCCAGGTGTGGCATTTCCTCAGTTGTCGATAATTATTCTCGGTATGGTGATTCCGTTACGAGAGCTAGTTTCATGGTATTTCAGCCTGCTAATATTGTTAATCGTTATTAAATACCTTTCCATCCTGCATTTGTTTCCATTGCCTCATTGACATGCTACAGATGCTTTTGAGAGCGGCACAGAAGTAATTGTCCAGTTGCTCAAAATAAGCGCCTTCCCCTACTGGGTCGTAATAAGCTCCACTCTCTACCCGTGCTGGTCTGCTGTGCCTCCTTCGATGTCTCTTATTTCTTTTGTCGTTCATTCTTTCACGTTATGAGTGCTGGTGCAGGAGTTAGAGACAATTGCGAAGGTCGATAAAAAAATAAACAGTGTTTATTATAAGCCAAAATGTTTTTATATTACTTATGCGAACACTACACCTAACACAACCTAACATGTAACATTGAATCAAACAAAAACATGGATTAGGTACATGTACTAATGATGAATGATAACAGCTGTGTCCATTTGTCTGTGAATCTGACGATCTATAGGTGAATGTGAAATGAGGCAACGTCTGGGTGAAACAGAAAATAAGACATACCAAGGAATGGGGCAGGTGAGTCTTGCCTCACTATACTCCGATCAGTCCAGGGGGAGCACCGTGTCACCCATGCTGGAAGTAGATTCAAACCCTTATTGGCTGTATTAAGCTGGTTTTAACCCATGTTGATAGCAGCTTGACATATTGAAGGGATCCCTTGTATCACTTGGAAAGAGCATGGCACTCAGATTTTCAGTGTTGCTCGATTCACACAGGCGCCAGCCAATATGAAAACATATTAAATTGCAAGAACTAGTGTAACATTTTCTGAAAAAGAGCATCTGCAAACTGACTCAAATGTACAGTGAAACCCACGCTTCAGTTTATTAGGTAGATTTAAACCCACACTGGTAGGATTGGGACTTAAACTAACCCACACTGCCGGAAGTGGGAAAGTTGAATTTAAACCACACTGGTAGCAGTACGTCGGGTTTAAACCCTTGTAGGTGGTAATGTATAATCTTCACTACTTTGGACTGCATTCTATTATGGTGGTCACATTTTTTAATTAAACACTTTGGCAGTATACAGTTCTGGGGTTAACGACGACTGTTTGAGGTTAGGGATATGGTTTCGAAATGTAAAAAAGAAAACAATAGAAATGCAAAGACATATTATTTGCTCCGAAAGAAGTTGGTGCTTTGCACATCCTGTATGTGTTTCTGTAGAGGAAACTGGAGTCTACTTTGGTGTGGCAGGCTTTTGCAGAGGTGATGGACAAACGTCCAATGTTGCTGGTTATATGATGTGACGCCGCTGAATAAACAGACCTTCCATTTGCTTCCCCTTGCAGCATCACACACACACGTATACACACATCCACACAGGCATTGTCGGCCAGCCAGTTCATAAGCTCTGCCACATCACCATTAAAAAGGCTTTTCTATTTCCAGATGGTCAGTCTCATTGCTCTACTCCTGCTAGCGTGAATGTACAAACACTGTTGTTACTGAACGGTGCTAGGGGCATTGGTGTGTGTGTGTGTTTGTGTTTGCATGTGTGTGTGTGTGTGTGTGTGTGTGTATCCAGGTCATCGGGGCATGTCTGTATGTGCTGTGGAACACAACAGTTCTATTAGAGAAAGAAAAAGAGCATCAGTAAAGTAGGAAGAAAAGAGAATGAGCAATTCTGTCTTTCCATCTCTCTTTTTTCACCGTCTATCTGTCCTTCACTCTGCTTTCCTTTCTTTCCTCCTGATTTTGCTAAACAATGTCCCTTTCCAATTTCTGTCTGTCAACTGTATTGTCCAAAAACCGAAGGGAAGAAAAAAGGAGTGAAAGCAGAAGGGAAGACATGAGAGAAGGAGATGGAGAAAGAGAGGAAAGAGAGAGAGGAAAGAATGAGAGAGGAGAGAAGGAGAGAAGAAAAGAGGACAGAGGAGAGAAGGAGAGAGGATAAAAGGAGAGAGGAAAAGAGGACAGAGGAGAGAAGGAGAGAGGATAAAAGGAGAGAGGAAAAGAGGACAGAGGAGAGAAGGAGAGAGGATAAAAGGAGAGAGGAGAGAAGGAGAGAGGATAAAAGGAGAGAGGAAAGGACGAGAGGATCACAGATTGAAGGTTGTCATCCAAGTCCATCTTTATTGCCATTGTTTTGACCAGCACACTATTTAGTGCTCTTGTCTTCAATGGGAGTTTCTCTCTAGTTCCCTTGCTTTGACCACTATCTAATATAAGGGTTGAATTTTAAGACCCAGCCTGAATGGGATGCATTTTAGAACATGACAGAACTTAGACAATGTCTGAAGTGTGGAGACGTGCAGTCAATGCATCGATCCTGGTGCACTGTGACCAGGTCTACAGCCATGAACTCACTGCAAGGAAGTAAAGCAAGGATGGAGGGCATATCAACACAATTTAGTCATCTATAAGGGTCGGAGGAACATTCTGATGGGGCATTGCCTCATCCAAAGTTTTTAACAGATTCCCCAGAGTGAATTTCAAGAGTAAAGTTGACTTCTCATGGGCAATTAGAATTCAACCAATGTCTGTTCTAAAATAGTTCTATGATTAAAGAAAGGGTACCGCTTGAAAGAAGGTCTTAAAATGTTGTCAGCCAGGAGATGAACGGAATTCTTGAGGGATTAACCATAGTGGATGAAGTTTACATCTCAAACAAAATTTTAATACAATGTTAACCAGATAGTGTATATTGATTCCAAAGTTGTCTGCACTAGGTTAAATATTAATTTAATTCCAACCATACTGTATGTAAAACACAACCTTTTTCAATTAGTAACAGCAGTATTATAACTTTTGTTTTAAATATGTATGTCATTGCTATGAAGCTCCTTATTATTACAAGGTCTGAGGAGCTTAACTGGATCTTATTTTCTTTGAATTATGGGACCCACATTTTTCTAAATTCCTGTTCTATAAAATAAGCATTAGCTAAAACAATGAATTAAACAGTAGTGTGTATATGCTTTGCCCATAAACCCCTTACACAATTAAGGCAATAAATATTTGTACACTTTCAGGGCCATAAATATTTCTACATTGACTAAGTACATTTTATTTCAACTTTCTACCACAGTAAATTGGAGTATGTGAAGTAATGGATATGCGATGAAAGCGTAAACTTTCAGTTGTAATGTGAGAGCATTTACATCCAAGTCGGGTGAACGGTGTAGGAATTACACCACGTTTTATAAGTTCCCACACCCCCATTTTTAGGGGCGCAAAGGTATTGAGACAAACTGTTACGACTGTAGAGGTCTAGTAGTGGATAGAGTTTTTCTCCACTCCTTTATCTCTCTCTCCTTCTCTCTTCTCTCTATCTCTTTCCCTCTTTCACAGGTGGGATGTGTTGGAGGTTGATTCCGGAGGGGCGTGGTCGGCTGTCAAGGCGCATATGAGGAACCTTGTTTGGACTGATTTTCAATGACATTAACGCCATTATGTTTTTGTGGGTTTAGATATGGTCGCTGTATAGTATTATTTTGAGTTTTGCTAGCTGTACCTGCGGAGAAGGGACTAGGTAAATACCCTGGGGTGTACATTCTCTCGTAGGTAACTTCCCTGTTGAATACATCAGATAGACGCGGGCGGCGGTCAACTAAGTTATTGTAGCAGGTAGGGGAAGAATGAGTTTGGAACATAGTAGGCAGTTTAGGGGATTAGGGAAGTGCAGGGTCCTTATGTTTTAGTTCTTTGTGTTGATCTGACCATACACACTGCCCTTCTCCCAGGTTGGTAAGTTGTATATGTGTGTGGTATAGAGATGGTAGTGCTGTTCACCATTCTCTTTTCTGATACCCATATATTGGTACTCCTTGGATTATAGTGTATATATATATATATATATATATATATATATATATATATATATATTTATATATTTATATATATATATATATATATATATTTATATATATATATGTGTGTATATATATGTATATATATATATATATATATATATATATATATATGTGTGTATATGTGTGTATACATGTGTGTGTATATATATGTGTAAATATTTGTATATATATATATATGTGTATATATATGTGTATATATGTGTGTATATATGTGTATATATATATGTGTATATATGTGTATATGTATATATGTGTATATATGTATATATATATATATATATGTATATGTGTATATATATATATGTGTATATATGTATATATATGTGTATATATGTATATGTGTATATATATATATATATATATGTATATATGTATGTATATCTATATATATATGTATTCTTGTGTTATGAAATACTGCTTACTGAGAGTGCTTGTTATGGTCTGTTTGTTAATTATTGTATTTATTGTATTTATTAAATCATCCTAATTATAATATCTACCTATGGTATTGTGTCGTTGGTTCAGTGCACTTATATTCACTCAACATCATGTGTGCATCTTTGCTCCTGGGCAGTTACAATCCGTCTGGTTTTATCAAGCTACCGGGTGGGTTGGACACAAACAAACATATTCATGAATTCAATTGTGAACTTAAATACTTGAGTGCAAATTCTTTGCAGTCAACGAGTGCTGGATGTCTGGAATCCATAAACATTACCAGATGCTTTATAGTTGAAATAATGATATATAGGTCAATGTCAAAACATGAATGAACATAAATATAATATATGTACTTATACATATATACTATAAATAAATATATAAAAAGAGAGAGAAGAGATAGTTGGAAGGTTGGTAGAAACGAGTTCTAATCACATGGAATGTTGTATTATGTAAAACCGTCAGGGTTAAGAATGTAGTTAACCCATGCATAGACAAAACAATCAAAAATCCCTATAGATTCACTTTGAAGAGCTCTCCAAAGGGCTGAAACCAGGGCTGCCCCTGTTGCCATGCCTCATAATCATCTGCTTCTGTTTTTGGAGCGCAGACCCCCGAAACCTTACCAGATGATGTTGGCATTCCTGTGAATTCCTGTGAGTCCAGGGACAGGAACGGGCTAGTCAGGAGGAAGGGCAGCTTGTATATCAGCAACAAAGACCGGATTACTGGATTCAACACTCAACTAATTTGAACAGTGGTAGAACATATCAATATGATATGTACATAAATCAATTCCAACACATATTCATATTAAACATTCCCAGTATTAGTGAATATGCAAACTCTTGTCCTTTAACTTCCAGCCATGGTTTGTGGCTCCCGATATACCTGGTTGCATCTGGCACTGAATTGACAACAAAGTCATCATTTGTTTTTGCTTTTAATTTTCACTTTGCGATTTGTTTAGAAAGTTCTGCATCTGGCATGTGGAAAGGGAATGTGTGCTCGGTGGAGGGTAGCCCCTGGAGCAGTTTTTGGCACCCGTTGTAATGTCAGTGATGTCACCAAACATGAGTAATCTGTCCACAATTTCTGACGGCAGGAGGCATGCAGCCAACTCCCTTTCACGTCAGGCATTCTGCTATGGATGTTGACGGAAAGGAAATAGTCTGACATCTGTTGAATCTTTTTATATTTATGTTTTTACAAGACGTAAAAAACTTTCCAACTACAGGGTAAATCAATTGGGAAGATGTCATCTCACTGTTTTCTAGAATACATTCTGAAAAATGCTAGTGATTGTCTTTGCATTATCTTTTACCTGTTCACTTCAAGCAGGCTGGTTAGATTTCCTCTTTAATTGAAATACCAGATATTTGAGAAAGAAGTAAATATTACTTGCCTCCACAGGGGGTTAAAAACAGGTGGGTCCTGATCCCAATCCTCCTACTTACACGCTTTGATGAAAATGGGCCCAGTGTTATTTGGTGACAATGTTTACTCATCCTTTTTGGCAATGCGTCTAAGAACTCTAAGATCTCACTTGATACTGAATCTGGATCTGCACCCCCTCTTCTGGAAGATCGAATCGAAGGTTCTAAATCTAAATGTGCAATATTATTGTACATAGTTATTGATTTAAACAGATGTCCTTTTTGGCCATTTCTGTAGGATTGTTAAAGAAAGGCCTATAGACATACAGTGAATTCCAAAAATATTTGTCCAGTGCCTAATTTGTTGTTATTCTTGCACTGAATTACAGCAATTGGTTGATACAATGACTATGTGGACTGACATATTTAATATCAGGGTCATATATAGTTTAATATATTCATGCATTATACTTGCCAATTGTACAAAGCGCAGAGGATACAGTGAAAAAAACCCGGAAGTCTCTATCATTAAACAAACAGAAAAACACACAGAGCTGTGAAAATGTGAAGACGTCAAACTGAATTACTGTTGAGACATTCATGTTTTTCCTGGTCTCTCAACATAGTGCCTAAACATATGACATCAACTTAGGTACACACTGTATATGTAATGCTATATTTATCATTCATGTGTGATGTAAATGTTACCAGCTATCTATGATAATCCTTTTCAGGTTTGCCTGCAACATTATAGCCAATACAGAAATCTAATATATGGCCATACGTACAGTATATGGCCATGTATATGAAAAACATTAACATATATTTAAAAAATATATAGTACCAAATATTTAAATGACACACATTTCATACCCCTACATATCATCACATATACCGTATATAACATCAATATCCCACCCCAAAGCATTCATTTATGTTTGTAGACTATAGGCGACTTGTTAACAGCCATGAGGAAAGAAACAACTTAATAGTTTTTCTATATAATTTATTTAAATAATCTCATGTATACAGCGACAGCCATTAGAGATATAGGTTCTATACATACTATATTGCCATATATTTCCATATGGGAGATGCTTAGGTATTCTGACACTTCTCATTGAGCAACCTCATTCTTCACAGAGAAAAGCCTTTAATGCAGTTACCTAACTGGTCTTTTCTAAGCCTATTACACTCCAGCTATTGATGGCTGTAATTGCTGATGAACACCCATTGTGGTTACAGAAAAATACAACTACAGTACATCACCCCCGCAGATACACTGGACAACATTTCTTTTCAAAATGCAGTTTCCTGAATCGATATTAGTGATCATGGTAGACACCTTTAAAGTGAACCCAAATATAATTTCTGTATGATGTAGGAATCAATCACATAATGTTTCTGACATGCTGCATTCAACAGGTTCAACAGGGCTATAAGTGTTTTGCTGCTAATTTTATTTTGTACTCAGTGTCCGGTGCATCTCCTTGCAGTGTCCAACAATAGTCAGCCAGCATTTATTTATTACAGTTGCCCAGCTACCGCTTTTCCATTGTGCCACTGTCCTGGTTAAACTCTTCACCATGTTCGTCACTGATTGCACAAAGATTTCAATTACATGTTACACCCTATGGTTTTGTATGTTGTAAGACATACCTTGCGTTCCAGGCAATTATTATGGCCCCACTAACATTTTAACAATCTGCTTCTTATTGATGACATGTCTGATCTGTCGACCAACAATAATGCCTTCCTTAATCTTGGCATGAGTTATTCTTGGAAACATATGTCTCAAATAACGAAAACCTTCACATTCCTTGTTCATTGCTTTTACAAAATTTCTAATTCGTCCTAGTTTAATGTGAGTAGACACAAATATCTTTGTCCTGGAACCAAACTATTATGGATTGGCTAGTTCTTTATAATGTAATGTGGGCTGTAACATTCACAATGTACCAACAGTAGTTGGCACAGTATATCTGAGCTGCATTCAAAGTAGCAGGTCAACTACTTAGAACTCCACAAATGTTTCAGTTTTCCTACCAGGTGTACTGGATGTTCTTCAACAACAATTCCATGTTTTCATATGTGTCTTTCATGTGTATAACGCAGGCAAATTATATTGAAGGGTGGACATTGCAAATGTGTAACAAGACTGCTTTGAGGCTCAACACTGATGAATCAATATAGAGACACCATTCTTGTTGATCATGTTCACAACTCAGATGTGTTCGTCATGTCGATGTCGGTACAGAAAACATGGATGTGCAACAAAAATGAATTAAATCATCTTGGCGGCTGGGGGGTCCACGTGGCGTGGTGGGCTATGTTGCTGCACTGCAGGGCATTGTATGTAATGCAACCTGATCTCACAGAACAGGGCCCCTTAAATCTATGGCAGTTTCACAGAATCGCCGAAATTTCTGTGGGGCCACAGAAGTGATGCCTATGTAAGTCAATGATAGGCCGCATCCGTGGTCCATACACGGATTCCCTGTTCCAACACCTGCGCTCCCACAATTGACGTTGTTTTATAACTAACCATTAGCAACCCCATGCCTAACATTAACCTAACCTTAATCCTAACCTTAACCTCAGTAACCTCATGCCTAACCTTAACCCTAACTTCCTGTCATTGACTTACATAGGCATCACTTCCATGGGCCCATTACGGAATTTTCAGCGATTCCGTGAAACTGACACAGATTTTGAGTTAAGGGGCCGTGTTCATTTCACGGAAAATTTGCGAGATCATGTTGACGTAATGATAACAATGGGTCCACTGACTTTCCTGGACCTCTTGCATGAGGCAGTGCAAATTGGCATAGTGCTGCCTGAGATTTGGGTTAGATAAATCAGATTATCTATCCTGACACATTGCTTTCCACCGACTCCTTGTGTGCAGATCGGGTACCTGCAAATTCAACCACGGAAGTATAGTTGGTGAAAGTAATCATCCCTTGCATGATTCGGTTGAAAGACCCATGTGCTCCCTTCACCATCCCATCTGTCCAAGGTGTTGCAAAGCTGCTGATAAGGCAGGGTTAGTGGAAATTTTGAAGGGAAGAAGGGGGGGGGGAGGTGGAGACAAAACAAAAAATCATCTTGGTAGCTTTGCAAGACAAAAATGCTCATCCATGGTGACAGCCAATACTATCCTTGCAGTATTGAACCATGTGGCACTGGCATCCCGGCTAAAGGCAGATTGGGGTATTAAATTAATTTCTTATTCTTAACAGGGAAACCAGCGACATTAGTCAGACAGAAGTATCAGTCCATCATGTAATCATTCTGTTCTCGTCATATCATTGGGGCAGCAGATGGCATTGCTTTCTGAGTACCTGTGAGCCAAGTTCTAAGATAGACAACACATCTTCCAAATTAAATGTGAGGAGCCCAGGCCTTGTCATTCTCACCAATTTTACAACCAAATAAAGCTCATATTCTTTCCTAACAAATGTAGCAAAAAATATCACGGCTTTGAAGATATTGCCCAGATTTTCTGCTTTTATTAGTCATCCTTTAGCAAGTAGATAACTGGCTTACTTGTTACATACACAATGCTATGCCTTGAAACAATTGCATCCAAATACATACACACTGATATCAATGTAATGTGTAGCATCTGTGCATGTGTGCTGCTTTTATAACCTTTCCAGGCAGCATCCATCCAGCCTAAGCATGCCCAGACAAGCTCGGACGGTTTTAGTTTCACAAACATTATGCATCATGCCCTGCACACATGCCTGGACATAACTGGTCTACACAAATCATCTATGACATGAGTGACAAATGTTTAGACATAAATATGAGAAATCGCTAAAATTGACGATTTCAATAACATGGTAAGGGAAAGGTTAAATTTAAGGATCCCCCAGATTCCTAAACACGCCCAAATGTTGTGCTTGTTATGTTTCCAACCTGAGTTTGGTGGCATTTGGTTCACTTTCTGATTTCAACTTCTGCCGCCCCTGAATAGATTAGATATGAGAAGACTGTTGTTTGGATACAAATACAACTTCCGTAGTGAGTTAGCAAATATTTTTTTTGCATTCATTATTCATATAAATATGTAAATAAGAAGAGTTAGAGAGGGATTTTGTGTTAAACAATGGCCAGTGCAAGACGAAATACCGGAAGAGCTGGACGATTTATATAAAAAATATAAAAAATTGGAAGTGTACACCTGTGTAAGCTTTTATTGAACCCAGGGTGAACTCGTAGTGATGGTGTTTGTGGAACCTGCCAAGCAATAGCAACAGAGACAGAGTATTTTTGTAAAGATGGGACAGGGATACATTTTTGCCTTCAACCATCTCCAATCAAATAGACGATCACATATTAAATCATCTGAATTTCCCATGGACTGATGTGTATGGAAACCTTCTTCAGTAACCTGAAAATTAACTGGAAAAAACTGCCAAACCCAAAAGATCTAGCACTACTGTAGCAGAGGTAAGAAGTTGGTTAGCATGATCTACAGTGTATTTTTTGTGTACATACTTTGAAGAATGCAACATAAAATAAAAACAAATATTATGGACAGAATATTGCTCAGTCTGTATTAATTGGAACTAGCTAGGTGGTATAGCTGTTGATCGACTTCTGAGGATTTAGTGACGATACGACAAATCACTAACTAGGTCATGGGCTTCTCAATGTATTTGTCAAAGATGGTTGATGGAGTGTTATCTACCTTGCTGGCTAGCTATAGTAGTATAATATTTTGTGTTCATGCATAATACATGATAATTGCACCTTCATTTCAAAACTTATCTGTGCCAGATTATTGTTCAATCTGTAACTACTTATGCAAGATAAGTCATACAGCTCCCGAAAGATTTTGTGACTGGTTGTAAATTTTACTACAGTATGTATGATTAATAGCTAAGTAGGCCACAGGATTAGACTACATTGAACATCACTGGAAGCGGCTCGCTTGGGGGTGGGCACTAAGTTTATTTTGAACTCTAGATCTTGTGGAATTTCAAGTGCAGACTGATACAGATGCGGTGAAATGCACTCTTGGTTGTTCTCGGATACATTGGCCGAGACAACATTGTATATGTCATAAATCATCTATGGTAACCTTTGTAAATACTACAATCAAGAAATTGATTTACTTTGGAATTGTCCTTAAAAGTAGATATTCATGATCAGCAGCAAATCGATAATCAATAACCAAAAGTGTTTGAGAATCAAATTTTTGGCTGTACAATAACCAGGGCCCGGTTCCCCGATAACGTTCACTCTTAGCCCGCTAAGAAGACTCAAAAAGATATATCTTACCGAAGTTGTTCATGTTCTTAAGTGTGTTCCCCGAAGTCTCCCTTAGGAAGCTTCTTAACACGCTGCCTCTTAAGTGCGACGTTACAAAGGCGCTGTCCCAAGTAAAGGTGCTGAATTCGTTTGCATCGATTGCTCAGGAATCGATTTTTCAGTTCACATTTATTTTAGCATAGTTGAAGTTATCAGTGAAATATAGACTACTAATTCAATTATCAAATTGTCAGTAATGTGTTCACACGAGATGTTGTTATTGGTAGACGAACCGGGTATCCATCGCTAACCATCCACTCTCCTCATCCCGTTGTCCCGCTTCTTGACGTGGGTTTAACGACTTCTAAAAATTTTTTTTTTTTGGTTTACAGTTCCTAATCTGATTTTGGTATGTGTTTGTCTTTATAGTTGCTGAGCAACAGTCACACCAGTGACCGTGTCTGTGTGTGTTTGTACGCGCATTTTCATTAAAAAAACTTGATAATCAACAAGATTGTATGTCATTCTGTCATCCTTAATGAGTCAACAACTGATTCTCTATTGCCATTGGAAACCTACGCATAAAACTTGCTCTATCTATGAGATACCTTATTTATTGACAAGGAAATTAAGCAGTGTCAATCTAAGTGCAATGCACATTTATATATAAAGGCTCCTTTGAAGAGCTTTATTTTTCAAAAAAATTAACATTCCATCATAATACGAATCAAAAGAAAAGTCCATTCAATCATGGATGATGGCTAATGATAGCTCAGCAAGTTATTCCAAAAAGAAAATATAAATCAATCAAAAACATTTGCAATCAAAAGCTGCCTTGACTCAGCGTGCAGGGCAGCCCTCTCCATCAACTTCTCCCTCTCCATCTTCCTACTCATCTGCTTTCACCTCCTCCCCCTCCGGAATAGTTGTGCCTCCTCGCACAGCCATGTTATGGAGTATGGCCGTTGCCACCGTAACTGCGCTAGAGTTGTGAGGCTTTATGCGCAGTCATCCTGCTGACTTGTGCAGGCACCGAAAGCGCAGCTTCCAGATTCCAATTGCACACTCGACAACGTTGCGTGTGCGAACGTGTGCAACATTGTAGGCTCTTTCTCCCACGACCTCGATGAAGCTCGAGCAAAAAACCTTAGCGCTGCAAGCATCTGGACTTCAGGGCTTAAAGCAAAATTCCGCCGCGTTAGCCTGGCAAGCGCAGGTCTGAGAAGGTGCAGCAGCTCCATAATGACTTGTCTTGGGAGGCAACATTTTTTTAATATAGCCACGTCAGGCAAAATGTCAAAAGTTTTGTAGAATTAAAAAATTGACATGGCCGCGGACTCAGAGTCGTCTTTGATTCAATACAAGGACACGTTAGATCACTGCCATAGTTGGTTGCTTACTAGATCTTAGCCATTTAGAGCCAAATTGTTTGCCAGACTTTAAATATCAAAAGTGATTGCCAATTCAAATGCTTTAATTACATTACGAAATAGCCTAGGCTAATTACCACATATTAGTTCTGATACCAAATAAAGTCAATTTCCTAAATAGGCCTGTATCCATTGCGAACATATTTTATTATAGTTATAAAATGTCCATAAAATCATTGTTGTAGTGGCGGCGACTCGCGGCTTGAGCTCAAACAACGCTAAGAGAGAGCTTACGAAAGGTCCAGACCAAACTTACGAAAGTGTGACTTACAGAAGATATACTTAGCGTACAAACGTTTCGGGAACCGTGCCATAAAGTTAAGAGAGAGGTTAAGGAGCTTCTGTCCAACCATTGCACCTGCTGACCCCCCCCTCACACGTACACTACCTTTCCTATCTGATCTGTTACTTTAGTATTTTACAAATAAGCACCTTTGTGTACATACTTACTTGAACATTATTATATTTTATTTGCACAGTTACCATTTGCACTGTCATACTAGTGTTACTTATTACATTGTATTTGCCTGCTAC
>JACXGM010005344.1:0-17249 GCA_016801145.1 Umbra pygmaea | reverse complement strand
TAAAAAAGGAATAGGTTAAGAACTACTTAGCGATAAGAACGTTTAGGGGAACCGGGCCTAGATTATTTTGATTGGTCTGGCCTTTCAACGAGAAAGGGGCTCAATCTGTTTTAACCTATTAGTGACCTTGATGTCTGTGTGGTGAAACAAGACCAGGAAGGTTCATAATGTCTACAATGCTTCATCTTTGTAGGCTTGTTTACATGCATGTGTGTGCACGCCACATGGTTAGCGGAGATGATGTTTGCTCTTGAGTTCATTCACTGTGTGCTTTGAACACAGAGGACTGCACCTTCAAATGTAGAAAGTTGTAACCCTTCAACTCTGCCGCACAAAAATTATTGACTCACTCAGAAATAATGCTCACCACATCTTACATCAAGGACTTAGGCAAGCAGCTAAATTCACTGGCATAGGCAGAACCTTCTGGTATGTACATGAAAGTGAAAATGGGGATGACAGTTTGCAATGAAATAGAAAGAATAGAACATTCTTAGTATAGCCATGATTGTGTAATGAGTGTACTGATAGCCAGAGCACAGAATCTTCAAAAAACAAAACTGTCACAAGGCAGCTGGCCCAGATTCTCTCGCCCTCCACCCTGAAGAACTGTGCAGAACTGTGCCATGTTCTAACATGCTTCAAATCCTCCATCATCATCCCGGTCTCCAAAAAGATAAAGATCAACGGACTAAACAACTACAGACCAGTTGCCCTGACCTCTGTTGTTATGAAGTCATTTGAGCACATTGTGCTGTCACACCTCAAATCACTCACTGACACACACCTCGACCGGCTGCAGCCTACAGAGCCAACAGGTCTGTGGACGAAACAGTCAACATGGCTCTACACTTCATCCTTCAGCACTTAGACTCCCCTGGAACATACGCCTGAATCCTGTTTGTGGACTTCAGCTTTGCATTCAAACACCATCATTCCGGCCCTGCTCCAGGACAAGCTTTCGCAACAGGTAGTGCCTGAATCGACATGTAGATGGATCACAGACTTCCTGTCCAACAGGACACAGCATGTGAGCCTGGGGAAAAACTTCTCTGATGCCCTGACCATCATCACCTGTTCCCCCAAGGTCAGCTAGGCCATTAGGCAAGATTAGGCAACTGCCTAGTGCGGCACGAATTTGAGGCGGTATATTAACAATTGGCTGCTGGCCTCAGGCGCGCGCCCCTGATTTGTGTACCTTCAGTTCCCTTCCCCCGCTTAAGACATCATTGCGATAACTTGCTAAAAGCAATGCAAGCATCGCGCATAGGGTTCGTTTGTTTGTATGCTTTTGACGTTGTCTCCCCTCTTTCGCTCGCCCAAGGTGCCAGTCGTTCGCAAAGGTGTTTTTATTGAAATTAATGGAGATGGAAGGCCAGGGGATTCACCTTGTGAATAAAAGGCAAGTGTTGATCATTGACAAACGTTCTGTCACAGTTTGTTTAGGAAAGAGGCGAATCAAATGCAGGGTCGTAGGCTACTCATTATTTTCATTAAACAAATGAAATACTAAGTTTTATGCCATAAAGTCAATACAGTGGCGGCGCCAGACATTTTTTCACTAAGGGCGAGCTAGCTCAATGCATGGAGGTGTTGACAAAAATTGCGTTTATGCGCGCTCAGTCGACCTGCACAGCTTTCTTACAAATCAACAGTGTTGGGCCGTCAGGGCCTGCAAGGCCTTCTCTGCAGGCCCAAAGATAATCAGAATCAGAAATGTATTTTTGTACTTCTTTAATATATATTTTTGTAATATATATTTTACAAAGTTCATTTAAATTAGTCTATTTGGTGATTTCATTGCTATAGTACGTTCTTTTCAGTTGCCTTGCTTTTAGCGCAGCTCATATAAATGAAAGCTTTTTTCCAATAAGATTTTTTCATCTGTGTTATCTCCGTGTAGACTAGGGCATTCAGAATTCCGAGTGGATACCGTCTGCTGTTGAAGCCCATCAGGACCATTTTGTTGATTGTCCTATTTTTAACCAATCAGATTTTGAGTTTACCATGTTGGGTGTGTTCTTTGACCAAGTAAAGCGTTTCTGCCGGCCTATCCTTACGTCAGCATCATTTCTGTTGCTGATAGGAGGGGCAGTTCAATAGTTCTGCAAAGAAGAAAAAAAAAGTTTGCCATCCGAACAACAACTAGCTTAGCTCTCACAGCTTAGCTCTCCCTTCTCCGAATTCTTTAAACTTTCAATTTTTAGATTGTTAGATTTTTTACTTTTAGCAGAATGGCAGATGGAGGAGAAGAAGTAGTTTGGTGGCGAATATAGCACTGGGTAAGATCTTTTATTTGAACTTAACGCACAGATGTGCTGTACAACTGCGTAATAGAAGTCTTTTTAAAAGAGAAAGGAGGACGGATTTCGTTTTCAAATAATGAGTAGCTTTGGTGAGTTTGATGGATTTTTATATATTTTTACTAGCAGGGCCTTAGGGATGGGCAATACCAGTACTTGGTATCAGCCCAATACTGGGCATAAGTACTCTTACTTGTGTAAAAGGCCCGATACTCCAAGGAGATACTTCCTCCACATTTAAGAGCGTTATGATGTGTGACAGATTATCCATAGACGGCCATAGTTGTAAATCTGATTCACGTAAATGTTTCAATGGAAATGTTCAGCCCTATGCATACTGGTATATTTCATATTGATGATAACGACAGTCTACTTCGTCATTCAGAGACCATGCTTAAAGCTGTAAAACTTTCTTTATTGCTATTTAAAAAAGAAAGAAACGTGATTTAAATGCTCCTAAAATGCATAATCATTCTAAAGACGGAGCCACACGTTAGCTATTGAAAAAAACTATTTTTCTCAGCAGTTATCCAGTAGAGTTCAAATAGCGAAATGTGATATTGTTTTTCTCATTGCTATTTTCATGTAGCCTAATATTTGTAAAATTATAGGTAAAACATTTTAGAATCCTCAAGGAAATGCGCACATTTAAGTACAGGAAAGAATGAAGGTTGCAAGTTATTAGGCTATTCGGTGCATAGTATAACTGCAGAAAATGGCATGAGGAACGGCCCCAATCTAACCTCTGAAAGCCACCTTCAGGGAGGAAAGATAAAGGTCAGTAGTTTGCAAAACTTCTGGGTGAACAAAATAGTGGTATTTCTGTGTTCTGACATACTAACGTTAAGAAATATAACTTAAAAGAAATACGATGTAGCCTATTTATATTTTGTATAATATATACAAAAGCCCTAGAATGTCATTGTGAGGTTATTATAATGCGTTTTAATTTCGGGAAGATATTGAAGGCCTAGATGTAAAATGCACGGCCCGCCACTGCAAATCAATGACACCAGTGTCTGTTCAATAGGAGAAAACCAAACAACCTTTCACAATCTCAAAGTTATATGTCTATTTCCTTATGAGACAGACAAATCACCATACTCTTAAAACTATGAATAAGTGACAGCACAAATAATATGTTTATATTGCTCTAACACATTTTGTGTCAAATGTTCAGCATTGTAAAAAGTTCAAAGAAAATGTACAAGGCTGGGTTAATCTGTTTTGGGAAGTTAATTTCAATCTATGACTAGGTAAAGGGAGATAAATAACCATTAACTATAAGGAATCATGTTTTACTCTTTGTTTTCAATTAATTGATGACTGTTTAGGTGTGAACTCCCTACCTGGTTATTTTGGTGTTAATTGGTAGTGCTGAGGAGAGGGCACATCCAGGTTATCAATACAGACTTCTAAAATCAAAGCAGCATATCATGGCTCTATCAATTATATATTCTTAATCTGACGTCCTCCGCTGAATGAGAATGTGTTCATAGAGCAAATTGTAAAGTTGGAAAAATTATTTATATATAATTGGAATTATTTCGACAATTCCAACGCCACCTCACAGACCTGACAGATCTCGAAGAAGCGCAAGCTGGCATTTCCTCCTTGTACATTTGAAAACCATGCAGCTGACATTTGTTTTACAGAATTTCATGGACAAAAAGCAATTGAACTTCCTTATTTATGAGTTTTCAATTTGAAAGACCATTAATTTTTCAAGCAAATACTTGTTATTCACAAACGTATCTCATGTACATGGAACAAATACTCGCATGCTACCTCTCCCTGAGTGAGTGAGCTGCCTGATGAGCGAGATATTAAATAATTAGAAGTATTTCAAGTGATTTAGGTACAATATAGTCAAATTAGATATAGATATATTTTATGTTTTTCCCCTTTGCCTGTGACAGTTGGACATCTCAGCACTCCTGTCTGTTCTCTGAATGCCTTCTATTCGCAATCTTCCATTCCACAAAGACAATTGTGCATTTAGTAAATATGCCAGGCATGCAATACATATTGTGGAGTTTATTTATAGGACAATATATTCATGCTAAAGGAGACTGTAGCATGTCAACATATTTTGTGGTATGGAATAGATCCTCAAACAGTTAGAAGGTAGCCTACTGTCAGTTTCGGTGACCGCGTGTCAGTTTTATGACATTGCAGGGATGGCATGAGTTAGTTAAGACCATGCAAACTTTGCTTACCTGGACTAAGCCGTTTCCAAAAGTGAAAGTACATTATCCATGGAAAATAATGATATATATATTTTATATGAAAATATGGAATAATTTCTAGCGGGGGCTGAAGGAGATGCTAGGCTTATTCTTGGGGATGCTTTTGCCCCGCCACGACCCGGTCTGCCACCACCGCTGAGTCAATAAAATTTGGGTAATATCCAATCTATTCTTTTCATTATTTTATATTAATGTAATAAATATATTCATGTGGTATATGCATGAGAATAAAAAAAATTGGTTATAATGAATAACGATCATTCGCTTATCAAATTGACCTAGGCGGACGTGATGAGAGCTGACTCCACTGTTTTTAAATCGAAGGTGTTTTGATTACAGGACTACATGAACATCTTAGCTACAACTATGAGAAAACATCACTGACTGACTGCAGAGAAATTAGGCCACTTTACACGACTGGAGACTAAATGAGTTCTGAAGTATAAAAGTTCTCATACTGGACAATCAAATTCAAAATATAAATAAACTAATTTGTTAATCTGTAAATAGGCCTAAACTAATTTGTTAATAAATCTTATTTCACATGAATATTCACTAACAATGCATTGTTTTGGACACTGATGTGTGTGGAAGAGAGGTTGGGGGTGGCATTTTTTTGTCTTGCCTAAGGTGGCAGGACGCCCAGAACCAGCCCTGAGTTCCCCCCTAGCCTGTGTCCTATCACCTGTACTCTGCTCCCTGTACAACAGCTATACATGCAGTCACAACTCGGTCAAGCTCCTAAAGTTTGTAGATGACACCACCCTCACTGGATTCATTTCAAATGGAGATGAGTCTTCTTACAAGGTTGGAGATTGACCACCTGGTGTCCTGGTGCAGGCAGAACAACCTGGAGCTCAATGCCCTAAAGATAGTGGAAATGGTAGTGGATTTAAGGAGAAGCCCAACTGCCCTTCCCCCCATTGCCTTGTGTGACTCCCCAGTCAACTCGGTGGAGTCCTTCCACTTCCACTTCCTCAAGTGGGAGGTCAACATCAGCACCATCACAAAGAAAGCACAACAAAGGATGTACTACAATTAATTCAGTAATTCAGCTGAAAAAGTTAAACCTGCCAAAGACTATGATGGTGCACTTCTACACTACGATCATAGAGTCCATCCTGACCTTCTCCCTCACCGTTTGGTACACTGCAGCCTCCGCCAAAGACAAGGGCAGGCTGCAACGCATCTTTCCTTCTGCAGAAGTGTAATTGGCTGCATTCTGCCTCCCCTACAAGACCTACATGCCTCCAGATCTAGGAGGAGAGCAACAGAGATTGTGGCCTACCGCTCCCACCCCGGAAATTGACTTCCCTCCAGCTGAAGTTTGAGGTCTATCATAACCAAAGACCTCCCACCACAAGAATAGTTTCTTTCCCTCAGCAGTAAGCCTCATGGCCATGCCGCAGAAAACAAACTGACACTCATTATATTGCTGTTTAAATTATGTTGTACATTACAATATATTATATACATTACACTAGATTTCTTGTATTTCCTGCACCTTACAAGCTTAAATAGGTAGATATATATTTATATTTAGCCTATATACGTATACCTGTCCACATACTGCGACTTAAATGTAAAGCATTTTTATATTTCTTTGATTTATGTACAAATAATACACACACTAATAGACCCGAAAATATTTCTCATTTAGTAAATCTTGGCAATAAATATCTTTCTGATTCTGATTCTGAAAGCAGGAAGTGTACACATCAATCTTTTCTGTGATTTTTTAATCTCACACACACTGAATTGATACATATCAATTACTATAGTGATGGCAATGTAGGTTTACCCATGACTTTGGTTAGATATTTACTGCACCCTTTGAGATAAGGATCACACAGCCTGGGTTCCGTCTGGGTTCCGTTGGAGGGTGGATCCGCTAAGCCAATGATTAACGACACTGGTTTTGACTGTTCTCTAAACAAATACAGTGTGACTGCTTCACAGGCTCGGTGCCTCTTTCTGTTTCTTCCTTATTCTCTCTTCTTATTTTTTGCAGTAACCTGGCTTACTCTTCCAGGCGAGTCGGCAACAGGAAAGCTGTAGTCCATGTGACGATTACATGGTCAAGGGAGCAGAAGCATGTTGGCTTAGCCATTATTTGACCATTATGGATGTCTTTATAGGGTACGACCCAAACTGCAGCATATATACAAGAAAGGGAATAGTGCATTGAAAGGGGATAGGGAGTCATTTTGAATGCCTCTTATGGGCCTTTACTGCAGGGTTCAAAGCGATGATGTTTGTATTAGGGGAGGTAATGGACGATGATGCTATTACCATACAACCACAATGCGTTAACACACAGATGCAATGACATATTCATTGCTTTCATTTTCCTTGACATAAAACACACTCATAAAAAAACATGCCAACAAAATGGTAGGAAATGGTACAAGCTTGAGGGTGACATGAGAAGCACCCACAGAGAGAGAGGGATGGTCAATATGGACATGCTTCATTAACACCATTTGTGTGTGTGTGTGTGTGTGTGTGTGTGTGTGTGTGTGTGTGTGTGTGTGTGTGTGTGTGTGTGTGTGTGTGTGTGTGTGTGTGTGTGTGTGTGTGTGTGTGTGTGTGTGTGTGTGTGAGGTGGATTACGTCAGCGTCCTTTAGGACGAATGTTGGCTCTGAACGAAGAGGGTCATGTGATCGCCCATCCTTGCCTATATTTGACTGAGTCCCGTGCAGTATGTGTGGGGTGTGCGTGTTTGTGAATTCTGTGAAGTGTGTGTGGAGTGTGTGCGGAGTGTTTGCAAGCATGGGGCATTGCCATAAGGGTGTGTGACTGTGTTTGTGCACGTGTGTGTTTGTAATATACATACACACATGAATACACACACACACATACATACACACATACACACACATACATACACATACATTCACACATGTGTACATACATACACACACATACAGAGAGACAAAAATAAGGGAGATCAACACAAAGATCCTTTCTCAGGATCATAATGAACAAAGCAACACACTCCTCAGTATGGAGCGAGCACACGGGCACACACATAACCCCAATGCCAGCGACTCAAATACAATGTCACATCTAATAGAGTCAAAAGGATCTTTTCACAAGTAATTACCGTAGGTTGAGGTGTGTGTGTTGCTGTTGTGCTTGTCAATAAAAGCCCTGTAGAATGAACACATCATAATTACCTGGCCTATTATCCTTTAGAAGACTGGCGGATACTGTGACAAGGTCCCAAACCACCAGACACTTACACTCATTTGTGCATTAGTCTTGACCAGAGCCCTATGGGTAGTAGTGGGTTACATAGATAATAGGGTGCAGATTGGGACGCATATGTAATTGTCTAATTACCCTGATGCAGGAATAGACAATATAAATAATTGTCCTTGCAGAGGTGTTCTGATTTAAACAGGGCTCTGCACCACCAGGTTGGCTCCATCACTTTCCAAGGTGTTCTGATGCGTGATGGCGTCCCGTACGACCGACACCATAAAACACTGCTGTTGTTGTTTTTATTACATCAGAGCTCCTCTGTTAACCCAGCCCTTGTTGTTTTTATCACATCAGAACTTTTCATCTCTGGCCGTTAAGCGAGCCATTGCACATTCCCTCAAATAACCGTATTTTAAATGCTATTAGATACATAAATAACATTGTTATGTTTTCTGGAGTAAGGTGTGGGTGTAGGAATATGTGTGTTAAGTGTGTGAGTGAGTCTGAGTGTACACTGTACTGTAGGCTCACGTGGTGTAGTCTATAATGTACTGTAGGCTCAGATGATGTAGTCTATACTGTACTGTAGGCTCATATGATGTAGTCTATACTGTACTGTAGGCTCACATGATGTATTCTATACATGATGTAGTCTGTACTGTAGGCTCAGATGATGTAGTCTATACTGTACTGTAGGCTCAGATGATGTAGTCTATACTGTACTGTAGGCTCACATGATATATTCTATACTGTACTGTAGGCTCACATGGTGTAGTCTATACTGTACTGTAGGCTCACATGATGTAATCTATACTGTACTGTAGGCTCACCTGATGTAGTCTATACTGTACTCTAGGCTCACATGATGTAGTCTATACTGTAGGCTCACATGATGTATTAAATACTGTACTGTAGGCTCACACGATGTTGTCAATACTGTACTGTAGGCTCACATGATGTGTTCTATACTGTACTGTAGGCTCACACAATGTAGTCAATACTGTACTGTAGGCTCACACGATATAGTCAATACTGTACTGTAGGCTCATATGATGTAGTCTATATTGTAGGCTCACATGGTGTAGTCTTTACTGTACTGTAGGCTCACATGATGTAATCTATACTGTAGGCTCACATGATGTATTATATACTGTACTGTAGGCTCACATGATGTAGTCAATACTGTACTGTAGGCTCACATGATGTGTTCTATACTGTACTGTAGGCTCACACAATGTAGTCAATACTGTACTGTAGGCTCACACGATATAGTCAATACTGTACTGTAGGCTCACATGATGTATTCTATACTGTACTGTAGGCTCACATGATGTAGTCTATACTGTACTGTAGGCTCACATGATGCAGTCTATACTGTACTGTAGGCTCACATGATGTAGTCTATACTGTACTGTAGGCTCACATGACATATACCTATAGTACAGTCAGGGTCAAACGTTTTAAGAATTACAAAAATACAAATTTTAGCAGCCTGCTGCCTCAGTGTGTCATGAACGGTGATCACATGAACTGCAAAGAATTGCAAAATGTCTTTGCCATAAAAAAATAAACTTAACCCCAAAAAATAAAATTTCTACTGCATTTCAGCCCTGCCACAAAAGGACCAGCTGCCATCATGTCAGTGATTGTCTCGTTAACACAGGTGAGAGTGTTGACAAGGACAAGGCTGGAGATCACTCTGTCATGCTGATTGAGTTAGAATAACAGACATTAAAAGGAGGGTGGTGTTTGATATCATTGCTCTTCCTCTGTCAACCATGGTCACCTGCAAGGAAACACGTGTTATCATCATTGTTTTGCACAAAAAGCATTTCACAGGCAATGATAATGCTGCTAGTAAGATTGCACCTAAATCAACCATTTATTGGATCATCAAGAACTCAAAGGAGAGAGCTTTAAGTGTTGTGAACAAGGTGTCAGGGCACCCAAGAAAGTCCAGCATGTGCCAGGACCATCTCCTGAAGTTGATTCAGCTGCAGGATTGGGGCACTACCAGTGCAGAGCTTGCTCAGGAATGGCAGCAGGCAGGTGTGAGCTCATCTGCACGCACAGTGAGGGGAAGACTATTGGAGAAGGGCCGGGTGTCAAAAAGGGCAGCAAAGAAGCCACTTCTCTCCAGGAAAACCATCAGGGACAGACTAATATTCTGCAAAAGGTATGTGGATTGGACTGCTGAGGACTTGGGTAACGTTATTTTCTCTGATGAATCCCCTTTCCAGTTGTTTGGGCCATCCGAAGACACCTTGTCAGGAGAAGACAAGGTGAGCGCTACCATCAATCTTGTGTCATGCCAACAGTAAAGCATCCTGAGACCATTCATGTGTGGGGTTGTTTCTCAGCCAAGAGAGTGGGCTCACTCACAATGTTCCCTAAGAACACGGCCATGAATAAAGAAAGTTATCAACACATCCTCCAAAAGCAATTTCTCCCAACCATCCAAGAACAGTTTGGTGATGACCAATGCCTTTTCCAACATGATGGAGCATATTTCCATAAGGCAAAAATTGATAACGAACTTGGGAATGTTCTCTGCGGGCTGCTGCTTTCTGAATGAGTTGTAGCAGTTTGGTGGCACACGCCAGGAGTCCTACCAAGAGTGTGTTTTAGTAATCCAGACATGAGAAAACAAGTGCCTGGATGACTACCTGTGCTACTTCCTGGGTTTGGTAAGGTTGTAATATAAGCATGAACCTGCAGGAACGAGTCACAACCTTGATGTTAAAATATAGTAAATTAATTACTTCCCTCAAAATTCCACAAACAAAAGCCCATAATGACAATGTTAAAGAAATGTGTTTGAAATCTTGGCAAATTTATTAAAAATAACAAAAATGAAAAAAGCACATGTACGTAAGTATTCACAGCCTTTGCCATGCCACTCAAAATTGAGACCAGGTTCATCCGGTTTCCACTGATCAACATTGAGGTGTTTCCACAACCTGATTGGACTCCACCTGTGGTAAATTCAGTTGATTGGACATGATTTGAAAAGGCACACACCTGTCTCTATAAGGTCTGACAGGTAACAGTGCAAGTCAGAGCACAAACCAAGCCATAAAGTTCATGGAATTGTCTGTAGACCTCCGAGACAAAATTGTATTGAGGCACAGATCTGTTGAAGATTACAGAAAAATATCTGCAGCATTGAGGGTCCAATCAGCACAGTGACCTCCATCATCGGTAAATGTTAAAAGTTTGGAATTACCAGGACTCTTCCTAGAGCTGGCCGCCCGGCCAAGCTGAGCAATTGGGGGCAGTGCTTGAAGTGGGAAAAAAGGTGCCTGTACTCTCTTGCATTGGCAAATCATTATGATATTTGAGATTTCTACAGTGAAAAACAAAACCAAGAGATATTGCTGGTACAACAAAAAAATATTGTTATATACAGGTCCTTCTCAAGAAATTAGCATATTGTGATAAAGTTCATTTTTTTCCATAATGCAATGATAAAAATTCAACTTTCATATATTTTAGATTCATTGCACACCAACTGAAATATTTCAGGTCATTTATTGTTTTAATACTGATGATTTTGGCATACAGCTCATGAAAACCCAAAATTCCTATCTCAAAGAATTAGCATATTTCATCTGACCAATAAATGATGTGTTTGTAATACAAAAAAAAGAAAAAGTCAACCTTCAAATAATTATGTTCAGTTATGCACTCAATACTTGGTCGGGAATCCTTTTGCAAAAATGACTGCTTCAATGCGGCGTGGCATCAGCCTGTGGCACTGCTGAGGTGTGATGGAGGCCCAGAATGCTTCGATAGCGGCCTAAGCTCATCCAGAGTGTTGGGTCTTGCGTCTCTCAACTTTCTCTTCAGAATATCCCACAGATTCTCTATGGGGTTCAGGTCAGGAGAGTTGGCAGGCCAATTGAGCACAGTAATACCATGGTCAGTAAACCATTTACCCATGGTTTTGGCACTGTGAGCAGGTGCCAGGTCGTGCTGAAAAATGAAATCTTCATCTCCATGAAGCTTTTCAGCAGATGGAAGCATGAAATGCTCCAAAATCTCCTGATAGCTAGCTGCATTGACCCTGCCCTTGATAAAACACATTGGACCAACACCAGCAGCTGACATGGCACCCCAGACCCTCACTGACTGTGGGTACTTGACACTGGTTTTCAGGCATTTTGGCATTTCCTTCTCCCCAGTCTTCCTCCAGACTCTGGCACCTTGATTTCTGAATGACATGCAAAATTTGTTGTTGTTTTGTTGTGCTACTTCTCTGAAGCCCAGGTCAGGCGCTTTTGCCGCTGATTCTGGTTCAAAAGTGGCTTGACCTGGGGAATGCGGCACCTGTAGCCCATTTCCTGCACACGCCTGTGCACGGTGGCTCTGGATGTTTGTACTCCAGACTCAGTCCACAGCTTTCGCAGGTCATCCAAGGTCTGGAATCGGTCCTTTTCCACAATCTTCCTAAGGGTCCGGTCACCTCTTGTTGTTGTGCAGCGTTTTTTGCCACACTTTAGACTTCCCACTGAGGTGTCTTGATACTGCACTCTGGGAACAGCCTATTTGTTCAGAAATTTATTTCTGTGTCTTACCCTCTTGCTTGAGGGTGTCAATGATGGCCCTCTGGACAGCAGTCAGGTCGGCAGTCTTACCCATGTTTGCGGTTTTGAGTAATGAAACAGGCAGTTTTTTTTTAAGTTTATTTTTTTTGTTTTTCTTTAGTTTAGAGTTAATTAGTTGATTCAGATGATTAGGTTAATAGCTCATTTAGAGACCCTTTTCATGATATGCTAATTCTTTGAGATAGGAATTTTGGGTTTTCATAAGCTGTATGACAAAAATAATCAGTATTAAAACAATAAATGACCTGAAATATTTCAGTTGGTGTGCAATGAATCTAAAATATATGAAAGTTCATTAATTAATTTTTATCATTACATTATGGAAAAGAATGAACTTTATCACATTATGCTAATTTCTTGAGAACCTGTATATAATAAACAACATATTTATTTCAACAAGTCATGTGTGTGTGTCCCTTTACCAACAGTCAGGCCATGCATGTGTTTTGTTACTCACAGTATTGTTGACGTCAGTGTCATTGACTAACGTATCATTAAGGTTGGTAGCTGTAGACTCCTCATTAATGCTAGCAGTTCCGCTCACATCAAATTTCAAGGACTAAGGGGTTTAGGTCCACCTGGCACAAAATTGACCTTTTGGCCTCTGGAAACCTACAGTGAAGTGTCTTGTGGTTTTTTACTCAGCGGACCAATGGCTACAACATGGATGAATGAAATCAAATATCCTGGGTCAAATAATTTAAAGTTTTATTAAATATTTATTCCAAAAAACTAAAGAACATATGTTTATTTTGTTGTTTTTATGTGTAAAAGGATGTAAACCTAGAAGAATAAGGCTTTTTAATGTATATTGTCAAGCCCCCAGGGCTCCTGGACCAGTGTGCAAAGTTTGGAGTCAATACAAACAAGTCAACATCAAAATGCTGCACCCATTTCTTAATATATTTCTATACATTTTTGAAATCCCAGATATTTTTTACTTCCTGTCTGTAATGTTTTTTTTTGTCTAAAAAGGCGTCATAGCTCCAGCTGTGTGTAACCCACAGGAAGGAGCCACCACGCATTTGTTTCACCTGATTGTCCTCTTTCCAACGGTACCAAGCATGTACGGGTTTGCAAGATACTCACTCTGGCTCTGGCATATGCATTCTTCAAGCACTGATTGGGGGAGAAGAGCCTTAGTCAGTGAGGTGACAAAGAACCCAATGGTCACTCTCACAGAGCTCCAGCATTTCTCTGTGGAGAAACGTCCAGAAAAACAACCATCTCTGCAGCACTCTACTAATCAGACCTGCATACATTTGGAGACCCTTGTCATTTTGTTGATTTGAATACCTGAGGAAATGGAAGACCACAGGCACAGATCTTGTTAAGGCCAGAAGTGGCAGGCCAAGTAAAATAGCGGAGAGGCAAAGGTGAAGGATGGTGAGAACGGTCAAAAACAGCCCACAGACCACCTCTAAAGACCTACAACATCATCTTGCTGCAGATGGTGTCACTGTGCATTGTTCAACAATTCAGCACACTTTGCACAAGGAGAAGCTGTACGGGAGAGTGATGTGGAAGAAGCCTTCTATGCACACATGACACAAACAGAGGTGCTTGAGGTATGCAAATGCACATTTGGCTGTGGCAGATGAAACAAAGATGGGCGAATGCATATTGCACATTTTCTGATTATTCAATTAACCTCATTTGACTACTGAAATATTACAGTGTCCTTTTTAAGTTATTTGATAGATCAAAATGAAATTGCTGATTAAAACATCCAATTATTTATGAATGAAAATTATGGAAATTGTCAGGGGTGCCTAAAGATTTGTATGCAACGGTATGTTGCTGAAGACGTTCACTAATGTAACCTGGTGCCATTCCATTTAGGCCCTTAAAAACAAGTAATAACATATTATACTTACAGGTGTTATACTTGCATATTTCCAAGTCCAGGTTAAAAGCCTAGTAGCAACATTTTGAACTAACTGCAGATGTGAAAGTGATGCATGAGAAATACAATAGAACAATGAATTACAATAGTCCAATGTGGGCGTAATAAAAGTATGCATAACAACTAGATCATTAAGAGATAAAAAGGTTTCAATTTCGCTATCTTCCTTAATTGGAAGAAGCCACCTCTGTCCACAAAATGTATACAGTATGCTTATAAAATTTTAACTGCATCAAAAAGAACTCCAAGATTCCTTGCTTGATGATGTACCTTCAATTTAAAAAGACCTAATTGATTAATGATATGTTTGGAGGGCCAAACACAATCACTTCAAGCTTTGATTCATTCAGGTGGAGAATATTTCCTGACATCCACTCCTTAATATCATTAAAACAATCAAGGAGAAACTGCAAGGCTGGATTTTCCCCCATTTTATTAGGGAGACTGAGCTGAGTAACATCAACCTAAAGATGACAATATACATTATCTTTCTTATACATTTCAGCCAATGTAAGCATGTAGATAGAAAATAAGACTGGACCCAATATTAATCCTTGTGGAACCCCATATGTCATTAAAGCAGAAGGAGATTAAAAAATGTTCTAATTCCATAGAAGGTGTTCTCCCAAAAAGATATGAGCTAAACCAATTAAGAGCTTTTCCTGAATCCCTGCCCACTCTCTAAGACAATCCAAAAGTATAGTATGCACTATAGTATCAAATGTGGCAGTCAGATCAATTAAAACTAAATTTGCGCACTTTCCTAAATCGACAGCTATAAACAAGTCATTTGACACTTTTAGAAGTGCTGACTCTGTACTTTGTTGAGCCCTGAATCCTTATTGAAACTTATCAAAAATACAATTTCCATTTAAATAAGTAGAAAGCTGCTGAAAGACAGCCTTCTCTAAACCTTGTGACAGGAAAGATAACTTTGAAATTGGCTGATAATTCTTTAAATCAGATTAGTCCAATTTGAGATTTTTTAGAAGGGATTGCACCACTGCATGCTTAAATCAGGATGGCACAACACCACTCAATAAACTGGAGTTATTGACAGAAGATCTAAGCCAACAACATCTAATACCTGAACAAGTAGGCGTGGAGGAATAACATCTAAAGAACACTGAGACTAAGTCTGCTAAATCAGGAAATGAAATTGGTTTAAACTCACTTAAATAATGAACCAATGAAGGTGATTGAAGGTATAATACTAGCTGTAGGAGCAGAAATCTTATTAATGAAAAACTAGAAAGTTTTATTAGTAATATTATGTAACCTGTTATTATGTCAGGATGTAGAATTAATAATAATAGAAATAATAATTTGTTCAGCTTATATAGCGCTTTTCAAGAACCCAAAGCGCTTTACACAGTGATGGGGAAAGACCACCTCATCCACCACCAATTGAGTCTATTGTATTGAATAACGCTTTAGGATTATTAGGAATCTTCCTAATAAGATCAGAGAGATATTTTATCTTTGCGGTTTTAGCAGCCTTCTGATATTTGATCATAGCATCCTTCAGTATATCATAAGACACCTGCAACTTATCTTTCTTCGATTTCCTCTGTGTTTTTCTCCACAACTGTCAGAGGCATCGAGTATCATTATTAAACCAAGGCTGTGGTTTGGGTTTTGCACTTATGATTTTAAAAGGGGTACTTGTGTCCATAATTTCATTGCAGTTGGAATTGAACATTGATTCCATATCATATAAACCCAGACCAAAAGATAGGGACCCTGGGGTACACAGCGTTGAAGATAATGTATAAGCATTTTATATCTCGCTGGCTGTTCTACGTTAACCAGCTGCAACTCAAAGCTGGAATAGTCCTTTACTACCAACAACCGACATTTGAAAAGGTAATAAATATAGTAGCAACACCACCCCCTCTACCAGATGTCCGTGGGGTATTTAAAAAGGTAAAATTACTTGGACCTGGTTTTTATTAAAGCCATGTTCAAATTGCTGACCATAGATACATTTGGGGTTGTGTTGATAGACAATCTCTTATTTGAATTAAACTCCAGCGCTTTAAGATTATAAACGTTTACTCCACCTCCTCGAGAATTTGTGCGCAATGATCTTCAATGAAGCATTGATTCTGAATGCTCTGGGAAGACATAATAAAGAGAAGAATACCTTGGTGCAAGAAAGGACGTAAAATAGAGACTGCTTGATAGTAGGCAGCGACTGATGTCATCCACTGCCTAACTGAATACAGCAATGTACAGAGACATCTTTGCTGAAAACCTTCTCCAGAGTGCTCTAGACTGGGACGAAGGTTCATCCTCCAACTGGACAAAGACCCTAAGCACACAGCCAAGACAAAAAAAGAGCGGCTACAGGACAACTCTGTACAGCCAAGACCCTAAGCACTCTTTTTTTGTCTTGGTTGTGTGCTTAGGGTCTTTGTCCAGTTGGCTGTGTGCTTCCAACTGGACAAAGACCCTAAGCACACAGCCAACACAAAAAAAGAGTGGCTACAGCACAACTCTGTGAATGTCCTTGAGTGACCAAGCCAGAGCCCAGATTTGAACCTGATTTTACATCTCTCCAGAGATCTGAAAATGGCTGTGTTGGCATTCCCATCCAATCTGATGGAGCTTGAGAGGTCCTGCAACAAAATGGGAGAAACTGCCCAGAAATAAGTGTACCAAGCATGTAGCCTAATACTCAAAAAGACATAAGGCTGTAATCACTGGCAAAAGTGCTTTAACAAAGTATTGAGCAGAGGCTGTGAATACTTGTAGCCAAGTGGGATAATTGTATCAAAATATGACACTAGGCATAAATTGGTCGTGGGTCCTTTAAGAGTTGGTGTTGCGATGCGCACTTTACGGCATTGCATCTTATAATGTGTATGCGCTAGTTCAGGAGAGAGAGCAGAGCTAGCATGTGAGAGCTCCTAGCTTTGATATTGTACACTTGTGTAAGGTTTGGTGAGGTAAATATACAGTCTCATATCAGTG
>JACXGM010005343.1:19976-35561 GCA_016801145.1 Umbra pygmaea | reverse complement strand
AATAATTCAATCGTATATCTTTAAGGTAATACAGAATGATTGTAGCAATAATTCAAACGTATATCTTTAAGGTAATACAGAATGATTGTAGCAATAATTCAACCGTATATCTTTAAGGTAATACAGAATGATTGTAGAAATAATTCAAACGTATATCTTTAAGGTAATACAGAATGATTGTAGCAATAATTCAAACGTATATCTTTTCACACACCTCCATGTCTTTCACCAGCCAACCCAGATCTACTGGTTGCCAAGAAACACATTTTAATTTTGAGTCAAAACAAACAAACAAATTCTTGCTCAGCATTACATTGTACTGGTTTTTACATTGACTCACTGCCATGCTATTACCTTTACTTTTGCAATGGGAGGCACATATTTACATTGGTTGTTATTAAATTCTAAAACTATAATGATACAGTAGACTTATATGATTTAGGCTGCACTCAAATTCATTCCATGATGCCAAGAATTGGTCAGTAGATGGCACTCTCTCTCCACGGGATTTGTTGAATTTATTGCGGAAACTGTTCATTATCACAGGCTCCTTACTGTCTTGATCAGATTTGCCTTTTCATCACCACCAACTATAGAGTTTGCAAGACATTGCATGATTTTCATTATGTTCATACTATTGATGGGTGAGTATCCCAAGATCATAATTGTCTTGATGAAAGGAAATCAACCTTTAAATCAGAGAGCAGCACTCAGTTTTGAATAAGGCTCAACTCCATATTCTAACACCATAGTTGAGCTTCCATGAGGATTCCTAGTTACAGTTTTTTACAATCACTAATTTCAGAACCTTGATGTCATTTTTAAAACTAGAACAAAACTCAAAACCAATGATCAAAATGCAGATTTTTCAAAATTCTAACACTTTTTAATTACAAAAGTACAGATTGGATACAGCACACATAAAACTAAGATCATTTGTTTATTTAACAAAAATCACTTCAATATGACACAACTTAACATCAATGTATTACTATTTCAAAAGGCAATTCACAAATTACATTTCAGATGAGTGGTCTATCCATTTCATTACAATGATCCAACTATCAATTGATACAACTGCTCAAAATGATAAGTAACTGTTGCATTACTCTTAATGTATAGTTGTCAGAGGTGGACATTTACTTGAGTAAAAGTACTTTTCTGAGTAACTCTGAGGTCACAAGTTTTGGGAAGTCCCTACTTAAGACCAAATTGATCAGGTAAAGGGAGTTCATATCTTAACAGTAACCTATAAAACAATCAATCATGGTCACTGGTAAGATGTGAACTCTTTTTACCTGATCAATTTGGTCTTAAGTAGGGACTTCCCAAAACTTGTAAACTCAGAGATACTCAGAAAAGTACTTTTACTCAACTTAACAGTATTCCATGTTTAGACCATGAAAGTTTCAAGATACCAGATTTATTGTCACCCATTAGGACTTTCATGATTTTGCCAAGTGGTTGCTGTCCTGAGACCAATATATTTTATGATGACCCTGGTACAACAACTGCCTCTGCCAATCACCATTTATGATGTCATCACCCTGTGCCCATCCTTCTGCAGAGTCCGACAAATTAGTTCAGAGATAATATGCTAAGTTAGTGAGGTTAAGGTTAGGGTAAGGTGAGGATAAGTTTAGGGTAAAGTTAAGGTAAACTGACTTGATGTTTAGTGTGCGTTTAGTTTTTATGTTTTTGTAGTGCTAACAGCACATCCTGATTTTGCACTCTGCAGAAGGACGGGCACAGGGTGATGACATCATAAATGATGATTGGCAGAGGCAGTTGTTGTACCAGGGTCATAATAAAATATATTGGTCTCAGGACAACAACCACTTGGCAAAATCAGGATGTGCGACCAATTAGCGTGGAGCATGAACCAATTAGACTACATTATCTATGGGTGTAATATTTGATCATCATTCTTTATCAGACACCATTTCACTGGTCCCATGTAGCACCCTTTCCGGAATATTTACAGTATTGACAGTACTGCACTGTATGAATGCAGGCTCTTGTAATTGCTTGTCCAATTCTGCCAACTCGTTACTTGTGATTGAGTTCACATTGTGGAACGAGTATATAAAGAATTTATTGGGATTCACTTCCAACAACATACTGTAGCGATACGTAACATGGAGCCGGCAGGTGATCCAGGTCAAAATGGAGGTCAAGCAGTGGTGGTAGGAAGATGAGGAAGACAAGACAAGCACCCTTTCTGAGAGGTGGGCATGGGCCTCGTTTGAGAGGTGTGCGGGAACGTGGTAGAGGACAAGGCCACGGACCAAGACAGCGGCAGCAACAGCATAGTGTCCAATGAAATCCGAGTAATAGTTGTAGACCATGTCATAAATCATGGCATGACAATGACTTATGCGGCTACAATGATACAACCAAACCTCAGAAAGTCAACCGTGGCCTCAATTATCAGAACTTTCCACAATGAGAAGCGGTAAGTCATCAGCATGCACTAAATAGTATGCTACTCTCAATTGTCAAGTGATTGCATACCAATGTGTATCACAGAGTAGAAGACCAAGTGTCTTCTTACTGTAATGTTCCCTGTAGAATTGAGACCAGGCCAATTAGGGGAGGCACAGGCAAAATTCTGACTGACCGACAAGAGCAGGCTGTGGTCGATTTGGTTCGGGACAGAAATTATATTAGGCTTACAGAACTTTGCCAGCAAATCTTGGACAATGATGACATGTTTAACAATGTGGAATCCATAAGTTTGCCGACTATTGCATGCATGCTGAAAATGCACCGGGTGTCTTTAAAACAATTATACATAAAGTGTATGCCAGCGTGTGTATGTCAGTGTAAATGACAGCGTGTGTATGTCAGTGTAAATGACAGTGTGTATGTCAGAATGTGCATACAGTGCATCCAAAGTCAAAGTCAAGTCAAAGTGGTTTATTTATCATATGCATTGAACAACATACATCATTCTATGCAGAGAAATTCTTTTGACATGGCTCGGCGATTCTATGCAGTGGGCTTAAAAACAAGAATTACAACAATATAGAATTTTAAAATAGGAATGACAATAGTAATAATAGTAATAGTAATAATGATAATAATAAAACGCTATGTACCGGAATGTATTCACAGTGCTTCACTTTTTCCACATTTTGTATTGTTACACCCTTATTCTTAAATGGATGAAATTCATCAGGTTGGATGGGGAGCTTTGGTGCACAGCCATTTTCAGATCTCTCCAGATCACTGAGTTGTCCTGTAGCCACTTCTTTGTTATTTGGCCTGTGTGCTTAGGGTTGTTGTCCTGTTGGAAGATGAACCTTCACCCCAGATTGAGGTCTAGACCACTCTGGAGCAGGTTTTCAGCAAGGATGTCTCTGTACATTGCTGCATTCATCTTTTCCTTAATCCTGACTAGTCTCCCAGTTCTTGCTGCTGAAAAAACATGCCCACAACATGCTTCACTGTAGAGATGGTAATAGTGAGATGATGAGCGGTGCCTGGTTTCCTCCAGACATGACGCTTGCCATTCAGTCCATAGAGTTCAATATTTCTTCCATAAGACCATAGAATTTTGTTTCTCATGGTCTGAGAGTCCTTCAAGGGCCTTTTAGCAAACTCCATGTGGGCTCTCATGTGCCTTTTACTGAGGAGTGGCTTCCGTCTGGTCACTCTAACATACAGGCCTGATTGGTGGAGGGCTGCAGAAATTGTTGTTCTTTTGGAAGGTTCTCCTCTTTCCACAGAGAAACGCTGGAGCTCTGTCAGAGTGACCATCACTCTGACAGAAAAAAATGATGTTGATCTTTAATTTTGTTATACTGTGATTGTATGGTGTTTATGTTGTTTTTTCATTGTCTATGCTGACTTGCTGCTGCCTGTCTTGGCCAGGACACTCTTGAAAAAGAGATTCTTAATCTCAATGAGATTTTCTCCTGGCTAAATAAAGGTTAAATAAAAATAAATTCAGGTTCTTGGTCACATCCCTGACTAAGGCTCTTCCCCCCGATCGCTCAGTTTGCTCGGGAGGACAGCTCTAGGAAGAGTCCTGGTGGTTCCGACCTTTTTCCATTTATGGATGATGGAGGCCACTGTGCTCATTGGGACCTTCAATGCTGCAGATATTATTCTGTACACTTCCCCAGATCTGTGCCTTGATACAATCATGTCTCTGAGGTCTACAGACAATTCCTTGGACTTCATGCTTTGGTTTGTGCTCTGACATGATTTGTTAACTCTGGGAACTTATATAGAGGTTTCTGATGCTTTAGATTTGAGAAGAATGAACTGGGATGAATAATAGGAAACAATCCAGCATCCAACTTTCACTTTACTTATCCTCTTCGCTCCGGTCGGAGCATAATGTCGCAACAAGATTTCTCCGTTCAGCACGGTTCTTTGATTTTGCTTTTGCCTCTCCCCAGGTCATTCTCTATTCTCTTAGTCCAGCCTCTACAGTTCTACACCAGGTGGTCTTCAGTCTTTATTTATTTATTTTATTTAACCTTTATTTAACCAGGTAAGTTGACTAAGAACAATTTCTTATTTACAGCAACGACCTCTCAAGTCTGCCTCTTGGTCTTTTCCCCAGTGGTGTCCATCGAAGGGCAACTTTGGTGTTAATTGATGCTGTCATCCTGAAGACATGTCCTAGCCATCGGAACATTGCTGCTGTATTTGTTACACAATGCATGTGGATTTTGTGATGTCTAGTAGGTCCCTATTGTCACGTTTTGTAGGGAATTCAAAGGCAGGTTCACAATAGTTGGTTGTTTTTATTCAACAGAAATAACGCTTGACAGAAGACAATAAAAGAACAAAATGAGAAACAGTACTAATACCAAAACATATGACAATACCGTTTATATAAATATATAAAACAGAAACAAGCATACAACACATATCAGGGCAGGCATGGTGGCACTGTGGATAGCACTCTATATGGAGTTTGCATGTTTTCCCCATTGCTGCGTGGGTTTCCTCTGGGTGCTCCGGTTTCCCCCACTATCAAAAAAACATGCAGGATATGTTCTCCAGTCAGTGCCCCTGATGAAAGCACTGGCTTAGATCTGGAGTTTGTCCCTGTGCGCTGTAAATGGCTGCCCACTTCTCACTTGAGGGATGGGTTAAATGCAGAAAATGAATTTTGCTACATGTATGTGTATGTGACAATAAAAGTACATTTGACAGACAATGAACCACAAAAGACAAACAAACAGACTGAAATACTAAATACTTAACTAATGAGGGAAGGGCGTGCAACTGGAGGGAAACTGAATCAAAACAAAAAACACAGGGGAGAAACCACTAAAGACAGGAATACAAGAAGACTAACCTAACAAAGAACAGAAACTTACCAAACTAAACACATACACCGGGGACAATGGGACACCTATTTGAGATGCGATGTGGCCAGAATATTCTACAGATTTGTTGAAGACTGCCATGGTGGAAACTCGATAGTGGCTTCATGTCGGATTTGATGACACTCCAACATTCACTCCTATACATCAAGGTGGATTTCACGTTGTTGTTATATATCCTCTGCTTTGTTTTTAAGCTGAATTATTTTGACGTCCAAATTGGTCATAATATGTGGAATGCTGATCTTGCTTTGGCTAGTCTGTTCTTGATGTCTTTCTGTGTAGAATCAAAAGTACTGACAACTGCTCCTAAATAGGTAAAGTTGTCAAACTGTTCGATTTCTGTACCTTCAGCAACTAGTGTGGTGTTGGATCTATTGTTTCTTTTGTCTTTTTTGTATTGATCTGGAGTCCGATTAGTTTTGCATAGTGGCTTAGCCGATTGGTCTTCTCCTGCATATGTTCTTGTTTGGATGACAGGAGGGCTATATCATCTGTAAAGTCAAGGTCTTCTAGTGTTCAAAACATGGACCATGCAATGTCTCTTTGGTCGCTAATGGTCTTTCTCATCACCCAGTCAATGGCTGCTAATAATAGAATGGGCGAGAGGATGCAACTCTGTCTAACCCCAGAATCGGTAGCTTGGTTGTTCATTAGTACTGCACATTCATAGTCTACATAAAAGCATTTTATCAGGGTCACAATCTTGTCTGGTACTCCATATGATCCTAGGATTTTCCATAGAATTTCTCTGTGTATACTGTTGAAGTCTTTCTTAAAATTGATGAAATTTATGTACAGAGGTGTCTTCCATTCTATGTACTACTCTATGATGTTCTTCAGTGCAAAAATCTGATCAATGCCCCCATTAATCCAGTTTTTCATTAAGTCTGTTCAGAAGTACTCTACAGAAGACTTACTTGGGATTTAGAGTAGTGTAATCCCCCTCCAGTATCACAGTTTCCTGGGTCCCCTTTCTATGTCAACTTTACAATTAGGCCTTTAGACCAGTCGTCTGGAGTCTTTTTTTCTTTCCAGAGGTCAATGAAGAGGTTATATAGTTCACCTGTCGTTGTTCCAATGTCTGCTTTCAATAGTTCATCTTGAATGACGTCTATACTGTATCTGCTGTTTTCCCTGTTTTCATGTCTTTTATGGCTTTAATTATTTCTTCCTTTGATGGTATGTCAGTGCATATTTCAAGTTCATTATTTTGGGTCGCTCCTTCAAATGCGATTGTTGGCTCTGGTCTATTCAGTACCTCTCTGAAGTGCTCTACCCAGCATGCGTTTTTTTCCTTTTCTGTTGTAATGATTTTACCCTTCTTATCTTTCACTGGAGGTGGTTGTTTTGACTGTCCACCCTGTTCATTTGTGATCTTATATACCGTGTTTAAATCACCCCTTGTTACAGCTTTAGCTCACTCTTCCAGATAGATTATTTTGTCCTTCCTTGCGCAATGTTTGACTTCTATATCCTATACTCCATAATCCTTCTGTACTTGTTTTGTAAGTCTAGGTGATCTAGTGCTCAGGACGTTTTCTTTAAGTTTTGTTCTTTCTTCAATTACTTTCCATGTAGCTGCTGATAACTACTCTTTGTTATTTCTCTTGCGAAATCCGATGGTCTTCTCTCGTCTTATGATACACTTTCTTGATGATCTCCCATTTCCTTTTGATGGAATTTTCTAGTGCTCTAAATCTGTTTTGTAGTTTGACAGTGAATTTTTGTTTGATTTCAGGTTCTTTGAGGCACTCACTTAAACATCGATGATCTTCCTTCATGGCTTATTCTTGTTGTTGGCCATTTTTAGTTTCAGCTGGAGCTGTGCAGAAGTGATCGACGTCATTTGCCGTTGATAATGATATGGTCATCGTCTCTGCCAGAGTAGGTGATGAAATGACCCTTTGTTTTGGTCCTACCTGACCCAGTCCACCTGCATTCACTAATGCCATGAATTCCCAGTTGGTACCTATCCATCTCTTTGATGACTTGTGCTGTTTTCGAGACCTGATGCATTGTCCTTACATTCCATGCTCCAATCTTGATGGTCTTTTTTGGGTCCATGAGATACCAGTTCCTGTCTAAGGTCTCCTATGGGTTTTCTGTCACAATAGCTGTCCATGGTGTGTAAAGGAGCGAGACAAATGTGGTAATATAAGTCAAAACAAACTGTGTTTATTTATGAAAACACTGTGTTAAAGGAAAACTGCCCCAAGGGGCGAAAACTATAAATACACTTACACACACACAGGATGACATTACATTAACGACCGACAGCATACAAACACTTACACAGGACTTAAATATAGACCTAGTGAATGCACCTGTGATGAGTAATTAAGACAGACTATAGGACACTGAGTACATGTGATCATTAGAAAGAACTGAAACAACAACAAAGCGCACAGGAGAGAAACTGAAATATGACACACAGGGGAGCAACTCAAACCCTTAAGGGAATCGTTACACTTTCACCTGTACAATCATACTGCTGCCTAAGCAGCCCTTCGTTTCAAGGATGCCTGCTGTGTGTTGATCTCTTGTATTTATTTATGTAGTAAACAGTTATTTTACATGGTGTGGTTATTACCTCCATGCTCAACCCCCAACCTGGAGGACCAGGAGCTTTGTTGTCCCGGTTTCCATCCTCTAGATCAGTGTTTCTCAAAGGGGTACTTTGGAGTACTGCAGGGGGAACATTACATTTTTGCAAAAATGCAAATTTAAAAAAATGTCATGCATAATTCCTAAAATAATTATACTATAATAAAGAATGAATTAAGTGATGGATTCTAAACATTTAAAATGTAGCATTTAAATGGTTTTGTTTAAAAAAGGTTATTGTTTAGTGAATCTATCACTGCCGGCGCTGTATTGTACCTCTTTATATAGACTTTTTTTCTAACTAAAGATTTTTGCGCTGGTCAGGGGGTACTTGGCTTAAAAAGAAAATTCAAAGGGTGTTCAAAATTGAAAAAAGTTTGAGAAACTCTGCTCTAGATCAGTCGCCTTTCAGGGCTAATGAGTCATGATTAGCCATGTTTGGTTAGAGTTCCCATGTTTGGTTAGAGTTCTCTCTCCTAGACAGGTTACTTTCACCACAGTTTATGAACCCAGTCTATATGGAGTACATTAACTAGAAAACACATCCAGGTATTTTCTGTATAAAATGGTTGTATTGTCTTCATTGTGTGGGAAGAGATTATATGAAAGATGAACTGTTTCTTCAGTGAATGATATATGCACATTAGAGTGCAAACACCAGGTGGTTTGTTAACAACAATAGTATAAACAATGTTATATTCACCTTTATTTACACCCTAATGTGTTTGGGAAGATATCAGCAGAGACAAGAGAAACCTTTGCATTGGAAACCTACACTAGAATGGAGTTGCTTATTGTCTAGTGACACCATTATGATAATGCCACAGAGGTGTATCAGATTTCCATCATGAGCAACAATTAGTGTCTATGTGTGACATGTCTTTTCAAATCTGTAAGACACGGTTGAAGTGAAAGCTCCCACAGATGTAATTATATCTCTTTTAGCCAAACATGCACACACAAACACACACAGAACTGCCCCAGTTAGTCTTGGTACTCCAATCATTAGTCATACAAATGAAAGGTTAGGTTGAGATGGAGAGTGAAGGAGAATGACAAAGCAAATTAAAATGCCACTTAGAATATAGGTGAAACTGCATCTCAGAATATGTCAAATATACAAATGGGATATACACTCACTGGCCACTTCATTAGGTACAACTGTTCAACTTCTTGTTAACGCAAATATCTAATCAGCAAATCACATGACAGCAAGTCAGTGCATTTAGGCAATGGTATGGTTGTTGGTTCCAGATGGGCTGGTTTAAGTATTTTCAGAATCTACAGCGATTTTCCTGAACAACCATCTCTAGGGTTTACAGAGAATGGTCTAAAAAATTGAAAATATCCAGTGAGCGGCAGTTCTCTTGCCTTGTTGATGGCAGAAGTCAGAGGAGAATGGCCAAACTTGTTGGAGCTGATAGAAAGGCAACAGTAACTAAAATAACCACTTGTTACCAACAAGGTATGCAGAAGACCATCTCTAAAAATGCAACACGTCAAACACGTCAAACCTTAAAGCAGATAGGCTACTGCATTAGAAGACCACCCTGGGGGCCACTCCTGTCAGCTAAGAACAGGAAACTCAGGCTACAATTTGATCAGGCCCACCAAAACTGGACAATCAAAGATTAGAAAAATGTTCCTTGGTCCAAATAGTCTTGATTTCTGACATGACATTCAGAATTTGGTATGGATGAATCCATCCTGCCTTGGATCAATGGTTCAGGCTGGTGGTGTTGGTTTAATGTGTGTGGGATATTTTCTGCCACACTTTGGGCCCCTTATTTCCAATTGGGCATTGTTTTAATGCTACAGCCTACGTGAGTATTGTTGCTGACCATGTTCATCCCTTTATGACCACAGTGTACCAATCTCCAGCAGGATAATGCACCATGTCACAAATCTCACACCATCTCAAACTGGTTTCTTGAACATGACAATGAGTTCACTGTACTCAAATGGCCTCCACAGTCACCAGATCTCAATTCAATCGAGCATCTTTGCGGTGTGGTGGAACGGCAGATTCACATCATGGATGTGGAGCTGACAAAAATGCAGCAACGGTGTGATGCAATAATGTCAAAATGGACCAAAATATCTGAGGAATGTTTCCATTACTTTGTTGAATCTATATCAAAAAGAATAAAGGCAGTTCTGAAGGCAACCTGGTACAAGCAAGGTGTACCTAATAAAGTGGCCGGTGAGTGTATATGCTGTGTTGGTAGTATGAGCGTCATACATGTAATTAATTCTGAGTTTAGAAACAGATTGAGAATGTCACGTTTGCTTTCGAGAGAAAGGAGGCAGGAAAAAAGTGCAGAAGATTCTTAACTCTATGAAGTTATGCTGACAAATATAGTAACAATATAATGGTTAATTGCTGCAAGGAGTACCTAATGAAATGGACGGTGAGTGTATAATTTAGATATTTTTTAGGCAAAACGTTAATTATGGTTAATCAATTATGGTTTTAATTTTGCAGATAAGAACACATAATAGAGAGGCATAGGGCTGGTGATGTTCGAATATTTTAATTGATTATTGTGTTCAGTAAATCGCTCACTTCATTAATATTAATGAACCACCGATTGCTCAATAGCAGCTAAACTCATTAATTGGTGGGACATGCAGCATCACTCCAGATGTTGCCAATGGATGTTGCAGGCGCACATGCTTTGCGGCAGCCTGAAAATGGGCGTGGTTATCGACCCCCGCCCACTGCGCTTAGCCTTCAGTCAAGAGAATATACGATGTGCACCTGAGCGGTTGCCAAAACAAGACGCGGTCAGGCCTATATAAAAGAAGCAGAGAAAGTTAACGTAGAAGCGCTGCCATAGACATTAGAGGCAAAAGCATCAATTGACCAGGGACTGGATTTCCTACCTAAAGCAGACATGCACTTAAGCTCATGCGCGTTGTGCCACCTGGTGTTCTTGTTTTCCATTCTTTTGAGGAGTTGCCAGGCGTTCAAAAATGATGCTACAGAGATTTTTTACTCGCACGTGGGTAACCCGGTGCAGGATACACCAAACAATGTGTCTTTAAATCGGGCAAGAAACGGTGGAAGAGGTGTAGGCAACACTGCTCGGAACGACAGAAGTTGTAAGTATTTTTCAGTTATTTTTTTCAGCAAAATTTGTTATTGTGCATTAATGTTTTTAAAGACGCTAATTTGAAACATAAAAAATGCGTTATATTGTCTTAAATCGATTTACTGTTGTTGTTGGTTAAACCTACTGGTTAGATCATACAGACAGTCTATTAGGTCTATAAAATGTAATGTATGAACATAGTACACAATGATGTATTTTCATGTAGGAATATATTTCACAGCACTCAATTGGCTCTGCTTTGTATCTATGTAGTGACACTCAGAGGCAGTATCCCACCAGAAAGAGTATCACTCAGAGATAATCCCACACCAGAATAACCCACCAGAGACAGTTTAACAGTCAAATACTGTATCAGAGGCAGTCACTGAGTGAGACTCAGATATTTTACAAACACCCACACACACTCCTGGCATGTTTCCAAGCAGGGCGGTAAAGATTAAAGTAAACTAGGGCAGCAAACTACTGTCTGGGAGTGATTGTGTGTCAGCAGCATAGAATTGAGGTGTGCTACTGAGCTCAGGAAGTCTGTGTTTGTGTCACTGTTTGACTTGAGCTCTCTCAGGACCCCAAGCATGAACGAGAGAAAGAGTCTCTCCGCTCTTCATTCATCAAACTCTGTCACGGAGAAAAGGGGGCGCATTGTCACCGAGGTGTATGGCAGTCTTTGAATAGGGCCCTGGCTTGGATTACACTGGGAGTCAGGGACTGTAGCCTGGAGCTGAACAATAGTCTTACTACTTACCGGCTGATGAACCTATTAGAATGCTAGCTCTATTGACACAGCTAAGCACACTAAAGCCCTTCCTCTCATGCATAAGAAATGCACTATTTCCTGTCTAATCGGCAAGGTCAACTGTCTGTGCCAACAATCTCCACATGAATGTGCGCTGTCTTGTGTTTGGTAGGTTTCTGTTGTCTGCCAAATACGTGACACCAAGTAGTTGTGAGCTACATAGGGAAGGTGACGTTTTCAGTGGATGTTCAGATCGTTTTGATTCTCATTCTTTTCTCTCCTAGATCAGACAATCCAAGTTGGTTGTAGAGAGCTGAGGTCTACAAAGTACATCTCTGATGGCCAGTGCACCAGCATCAACCCGATCAAGGAGCTAGTGTGTGCTGGCGAATGCCTCCCGGCTCAGATGCTTCCAAACTGGATCGGCGGTGGCTATGGCAGGAATGTCTGGAGCCGAAGGACCAGTCAGGACTGGCGCTGCATAAACGATAAAACCCGCACACAGCGCATCCAGCTGCAGTGCCAGGACAGTAGCACCAGAACATACAAAATTACCGTGGTCACCTCCTGCAAATGTAAGAGGTACACCCGGCAACACAACGAGTCGAGCCACGCTAAGTTCGAGGAACCTGCGCTGTCTCAGCCTAAACTTCTCCACAAACACAAAGCCAAGGCGAGGAGGAGGCTAGGAAAGCTCAAGCTCAATGACAACTGGCATGAAGCGGAGCCCTGAGGCCAGACTTTAGGCAGGATTGGGATTTGGATTATCTCTCATTGCTTGGTTGTGAGGAGGAACTTTGAGCCTGAGACTATATGGATGGCGGCTTGCAGTATATGTGAACCAATAGGCACCATTGATTCATTAGCTGATAATATCGCTTAGATGATATGAAACTAAATGGGGTCATCAAGCCTAACAAACCAGCCTGGAACTTCCAGATAACCTACAGTATGTTAAGATTGTCTCACAATCTAAAGCAGCTCTTCATTCTATTAACAGTCTTAAAATGTAATACAATAAGCTATGCATGAAAAGGGACTTTCAATACCAAAGCTCCATAAAAACACAACACAATGTGAATATATGTAAATACATAGTATCATTATTACATGTCCTATGAAGTATAACTTGTACAAATGTTTTCAATGATGTTATACCATATATGGGTGATTCCACATTTAGGTCAACCTGGGCATCCCAAACTAAAATGTAGCATTTCGTAAGAAAACAATTTTTTCTTATTAGTATTAAGGACTATATTTTGGAATGCATGTATATTAGTGTGTAAAAAACTGCATTAATTTTGGTCAATATTTAAGAAATGGCCAGGTCCAATAGGACTTTTCAGTAAATTGTATTTTAAATTGTATTTGGACGTAATGTAGCTACTTTGTCAATGTTCATCGAATCAAAGTAACTTTCCAAAATAATATTGTTTTATATAGAATATCACTTTTGGGACCTTGCACCACCAAGTTGTAAACACATGAGTTGCATTTTCATTGTTTTTCTGAATGTGAAACATTAATGTTAAATGTAAATGTAATGTCCATATTGCTAGAGTCACCCAAGTGTCTTATTGCAGTTCATTAGATACACCATGGATCTTTAGGTGCCAAGAAATGTTTATATTTATCTCACATGTTTTGCAAACAAGCTGTGCTCCTATTTTCATTGGAAAAACAATAAATGTTAATGCACAAACTTCACCTTATTACATTTTGATTCTTTTTAGACATCTTATGTTTTGTGTATTTTAGCTACTGTATGATGAAATGTCAACAGTTCCAGCCATCTTTATATTTTAAATAAATTACACTTGCTATGTTCAATGCACTTTAATATTGTATGATCATCAAGGTGTACATGCATTCTAGGCATACTTTCTTAACATCATAAGGTCTGTCTGAAATTATTTTAGTTCCTGGGGCGATACGTTCTCATTTCATTGATGCAAATCTATATGTCCTGGGTGGGTAGGCTAATTACAGTCATTTTGTTTCAAAGTTATCTTGGTAGGCAGCATTTGTAGACTACCTAGCTAAATACATAGCCTACTCGAAAAAGATCAATGGACCACTCGATTGTAATTTAAATAATAAGTAATATCACATTTACACAAATTTTATAACAATTATGATTATAGTTATACATTTGCATCTGTACAAAACAGTCTGGAAGTGTGGAAATTGCAAGCAAGAAGGAAAACAAACAAACCATGTCTGATAAATGATCTGAATATCATCGGAACGACCATCGGTGACGCATTGTGGGGAATCCTTGATAGCGCGTGGGCTCAGCAGTGAGGCTACAGTAGCAGGATGGAAAATGTGACTCCGCCCATAAAGGTTTGAAAAACCCATGTGCTGCAATCGTAATGATTACAATAATTAAGCGTTAGGGCTTTTTTTTTTACTTTAAATTATTACATTTCCCTGAAGAATGCTAGAACAAAGGTGCGACAAGGAGAGGCCTGTCGAACCAGGGCATTTTTCAACATGCGAAGCCGGGTTGGACAAGCATATTGTGGGATGCTGCAGTGTCGATTTCCTGGTAGCTGTGGTTCTTCCAGCCGGTGGCAGCGGAGAAAGAACGGGTCTACCGACACCCAAACAGTTCTGCACGTTTCTCAACAGACCACTAATAAGCTATACAATTCAAACGTTCGAGAGGTAACATTTGAGCTGTCCAATTTTACGCTATCTGTCACGATTAGTTTAGGATTGTTTCCCCCCCTGCCCCTTCACTGTTACTGTGATAGTGAGTGGGACACGTTCTGTATAAAATCACATTAAACTGGGAGTGTAAAACCTTCGTTGCTTTCATTGGTATGTTTTAATAATCTTTAAAATTGTAATATTGAATTGATTTCTACGGAATGTACTGTATAGTTTTCTTAGGACAATTACACAAATAGCAAGTTGATGCTACAATGAATTTTGGTTCATAGTGACAATTTATTTCGAAATAATGTAGCCTATACAACTATTACACTACTTCATGGAAATATAACAAGAGATGAAACAGATAGCCCACTTGAGAAAATGTTCTTAAACCACAATGAGTAAGTGCTGATTTATTACACTGTTTCATTGACAGAGTGCCATGGATCCAAAGCATTGTTGTGGTTGTTGCCAAGGAGAGCCTGCGTCTGATGATGGACATTATACACCGCTTCCACCACAGCAAGGTCGTGGTGGTGGAAGGCGGATCTACTCGTCACAGATCTATATTTAATGGGGTCCGTGCCCTCAGTGAGAGAGACGATGGCACTGCCCTGGTGACACCGAAGGTGGTCATCATCCATGATGCAGTAAGGCCATTTGTGGATGAGGACTTCCTCCTGAACATAACAATTGCCGCAAAAGAGCAAGGGGTTTGTATTATTACCTGATGCAGCCAAATGCAAATAGATAGTTGAGGGTTTGTCAGCTGTAGCCCTGTCGACCTGCTCTAAGCAACGATAAATTAAAAACACATTGGCTAATGCTAGTGAGTAAAGAAGACACAGATATGTTTAGATGGTGATCCATATTTCAATTTTAGTAGCTGTGAGATGATATTGTTGAAGGCCGGTCACAAAGGTAGACAGTGAGAAGCGAGAGCGGGAGCTCTTTTGACATGTATCTAACATTTCCTGTGTGTGTGTGTGTGTGTGTGTGTGTGTGTGTGTGTGTGTGTGTGTGTGTGTGTGTGTGTGTGTGTGTGTGTGTGTGTGTGTGTGTGTGTGTGTGTGTGTGTGTGTGTGTGTGTGTGTGTGTGTGTGTGTGTGTGTGTGTG
>JACXGM010005343.1:0-19876 GCA_016801145.1 Umbra pygmaea | reverse complement strand
ATGTTTGCTTTCATTCCATTTGTGAGCCATTTCCCCACCACTATCTCATTGACAGTTGTTTTTGGCATATTCAAAATGTTCATCCTCAGTCATGTCAAGGTCAGAAAAACATACCTTTAGAATGTAGTTATTAAGAACTTGTGATTGTTAAGGAAAAGCATTGAATGCACATGCTTTTTGTTGAATCGCTGGATTTGCTATTATCCAGGGTTTCTTAGAGTGTGGTAAACCTCAAGCTCCAATAGGTTTACAATAATTTGATACTTTTTTGATTGATGTATTTGTTTGTAAAAAACAAGGACATCTAATTCAATCAAAGAAATTCCATGTAAGAAAAGCTTTTTGTGTTTTGCCAGTTTGATAGAAATGCTTTGTGCTGTATCTAGCATTTAAAATGAATTAAAGCAAAAGAAAACATCTGTAGTATTTGCATACACTTTTTCTGTGCTTGCACATAGAACACACAGTTGTGGTCAAAAGTTCTGAGAACGGCACAAGTATTGGTCTCCACACAGTTTGCTGCTTCAGTGATCTTTTTGTCAGTAGTTACTATGGTATACTGAAGTATAATTACAAGCAATTCATAAGTGTCAAAGGCTTTTATTGACAATTACATGAAGTTAATGCAGAGTATATATTTGCAGTGTTGACCCTTCTTTTTCAAGACCTATGCAATCCAACCTGGCATGCTGTCAATTAACTTCTGGTCCACATCCTGACTGATGGCAAACCATTCTTGCATGATCAATGCTTGGAGTTTGTCAGTATTTGTGGGTTTTTGTTTGTCCACCTGGTTCTCGAGGATCGACCACATGTTTCCAATGGGATTACGTTCTGGGGAGTTTCTTGGCCATGGACCCAAAATTTCGATATTTTGTTCCCAAAGCCACTTAGTTATCAATTTTGCCTCATGGTAAGGTGCTCCATCATGCTGGAAAAGGCATTGGTTGTCACCAAACTTTTCTTGGATGGTTTGGAGAAGTTGCTCTCGGAGGATGTGTTGGTACCATTCTTTATTCATCGCTGTGTTCTTAGGCAAAATTGTGTGTGAGCCCACTCCCTTGGCTGAGAAGCAACCCCACACATGAATGGTCTTATGATGCTTTACTGTTGGCATGACACAGGACTGATGGTAGCGCTCACCTTTTCTTCTCTGGACAAGGTGTTTTCTGGATGGCCCAAACAATCGGAAAGGGGGTTCATCAGAGAAAATGACTTTACACCAGTCTTCCGCAGTCCAATCCCTGTACCTTTTGCAGAATATCAGTCTTTCCCTGATGTTTTTCCTGGAGAGAAGTGGCTTCTTTGCTGCCCTTCTTGACAACAAGCCTTTCTCCAAAAGGCATTGCCTCACTGTGCGTGCAGATGCACTCACACCTGCATGCTGCCATTCCTGAGCAAGCTCTGCACTGGTGGTGCCCCGATCCCGCATCTGAATCAACTTGAGGAGACAGTCCTGGCTCTTGCTGGACTGTCTTGGGTAGCCTGACGCCTTCTGCACTACAATTGAACCTCTCTTCTTGAAGTTCTTGATGATCCGATAAATGGTTAATTTAGGTGCAATCTTACTAGCAGCAGTATCCTTGCCTGTGAAGCCCTTTTTGTGCAAATCAATTTTGATGGCACGGGTGTCCTTGCAGGTAACCATGGAAGAACAATGATTTCAAGCACCACCCTCCTTTTAAAGTTTCTAGTTTGTTATTCTAACAGCATGACAAGGTGATCTCCAGCCTTGTCCTCATCAACACTCTTATCTGTGTTAACGAGACAATCAATGACATGATGGCAGCTGGTCCTTTTGTGGCAGGGCTGTAAATGTTTTTTTGGGATTACGTTTATTTTCATGGCAAAGAGGGACTTTGCAATTAATCTGATCACTCTTCATGACATTCTGGATTATATGCAAATTGCCAACATCCACACTGAGGCAGTAGACTTTGTGAACTGTAGATGACTCAGTTACCATGTTCTGTGAAGTACTTTAGTGTAGCTCAGTGGTTCTCAACCCTCTCTTCAGGGACTTCCAGACATGCCATGTTTTTGTTTTCACCCTGAAATGGCACACCTGATTAAATTAGTCAACTACACAATAAGCCTTTAATTTATTCATCGGGTTGTGCCATTTCAGGGTTGAAACAAAAACATGGCCTGTCAGGGGGTCCCCAAGGAGAGGGTTGAGAACCAGTGGTGTAGATGACTCATAGTTGCCATGTTCTGTAAAGTACTGTAGGTGACTCATAGTTGCCATGTTCTGTTAAGTACTGTAGATGACTCACAGTTACCATGTTCTGTAAAGTACTGTTGATGACTGACTCATAGTTATCATGTTTTGTAAAGGGCTGTAGATGACTAATAGTTACCATGTTCCCTTAAGTACTATAGATGACTCATAGTTTTCATTTATAGAGTTGGTTTACCCTCTTACTCTCTTCACAAACTCAATTGTATCTACAGCCCTGAGCTTCTGGCTAATTTGAATTACCTTTGGCCCTCCAGACACGTGGTTTGGTCTTGGATTCTGGGGCTCATCTTTTCTGGCCTAATAATTTAAACTTGCATGTGAATCTGATCCAACAATTTCTTGACAACTGAGGTTACATTTTATGTAGCGGCACCAAGGACCTGTTGGAATCAACACTTGGCATCCACATGTACTCTAGCCTACATCTTTTAATCCGGTAAAAGATTTGGTCAGTGTCTAATAAAAACTGTTGGGCTACTGAAACAGTGCCGTAATTGTAATATGATGCCTGTTGGTTGTGGATGGGCATGTGTGTGAGTTTGGATGGTGAATGCTTGTGTGTGGTAATGCACTGCTGTCTGGAAATGCACTGCTGTTTGATGTTGGAAGTGCTTTGGTTTGGAAGGCTGCATGCCACTAGCTGGAGGGGCAGAATGAATTGACAATCCAAATTATTGTGTGGGCTGGAGATATGTGTCACAGGATGTTCGTGGGCCTTGTGTTTTTTTTATGTTTATTATAAGGACCAAAAAAATGACATACTGGTACTCTAATATTTTGCAGGCTGCTGGATCCATCCGACCTCTGGTTTCCACAGTGATTGCTACAACATCGGAGGGCTATCTTGACCACTCTTTGGAGAGAAGCAAGTACAGAGCCAGTGAGATGCCCCAGGGTTTTCTGTATGATGTCATCTACAAGGCTTATCAGAGTGTATGTGCAGACAATAGTCTTTCTGCTCAACTATCATTTTTCCATCCAAGCTCCAGTAAATCAAAACTGGTACCATTTCAATTACATTTATGAGAAAAAAATGTGAAGGATTTTCTTTAATGGAAGGACTGTATGCCAACCAAGGATACACTTTCATAGGTCCAACATTTTGATTTATCAAAATCAAGTACTAGACCTGAAGGGTGTAGTGTTCCCTCTCAATGTCAAATAATTGCTTTAAAATGTCCCTCAAATCACATGAAATGACATGTTGGAAAGAGATTTATGCTTCAGAAATAATTATGCCCAGCAATGCCACTGGATGACAAAAGATTTTATGATTGTCATACATCACACCATGTCTTTACAGTCGTTCATTGTTTACCAGATGTGCTCAAACCTGCAGGGTTTCAAGCTGAGAGGTTTGTGGTGTGGGTGCTATCGTTTTCCCCACTTGATTATGTCTGGAAGTGTAAGGCATTTCACTTTAATATGCTCTGGCATTATGCAGCCATCTTGCTGTTTAACCAAAGAAGTAGACATTCCCTTTGGGAAATGTACCATGTACAGTGCCTTGCGAAAGTATTCGGCCCCCTTGAACATTTCAACCATTTGCCACATTTCAGGCTTCAAACATAAAGATATAAAACTGTAATTTTTTGTGAAGAAGCAACAACAAGTGGGACACAATCATGAAGTGGAACGAAATTTATTGGATATTTCAAACATTTTTAACAAATAAAAAACTCACAAATTGGGCGTGCAAAATTATTCAGCGCAGCAAACTTATTATTTTTTAGTGCAGCAAACTCTCTCCAGAAGTTCAGTGAGAATATCTGAATGATCCAATGTTGACCTAAATGACTAATGATGATAAATAGAATCCACCTGTGTGTAATCAAGTCTCCGTATAAATGCACCTGCTCTGTGATAGTCTCAGAGGTCCGTTGAAAGCACAGAGAGCATCATGAAGAACAAGGAACACATCAGGCAGGTCCGAGATAGTGTTGTGGAGAAGTTCAAAGCCGGATTTGGATACAGAAAGATTTCCCAAGCTTTAAACATCCCAAGGAGCACTGTGCAAGTGATAATATTGAAATGGAAGGAGTATCAGACCACTTCAAATCTACGAAGACCCGGCCGTCCCTCTAAACTTTCAGCTCATACAAGGAGAAGACTGATCAGAGATGCAGCCAAGAGGCCCATGATCACTCTGGATGAACTGCAAAGATCTACAGCTGAGGTGGGCGAGTCTGTCCTTTATGGAAGAGTGGCAAGAAGAAAGCCATTTCTGAAAGATATCCATAAAATGTGTCGTTTAAAGTTTGCCACAATCCACCTGGGAGACACACCAAACATGTGGAAGAAGGTGCTCTGGAGAGATGAAACCAAAATCGAACATTTTGGCAACAATGCAAAACGTTATGTTTGGCGTAAAAGCAACACAGCTAATCACCCTGAACACACCATCCCCACTGTCAAACATGGTGGTGGCAGCATCATGGTTTGGGCCTGCTTTTCTTCAGCAGGGACAGGGAAGATGGCTAAAATAGATGGGAAGCTGGATGGAGCCAAATACAGGACCATTCTGGAAGAAAACCTGATGGAGTCTGCAAAAGACCTGAGACTGGGATGGAGATTTGTCTTCAAATAAGACAATGATCCAAAACATAAAGCAAAATCTACAATGGAATGGTTCACAAATAAACATGTCCAGGTGTTAGAATGGCCAAGTCAAAGTCCAGACCTGAATCCAATCGAGAATCTGTGGAAAGAACTGAAAATTGCTGTTCACAAACGCTCTCCATCCAACCTCACTGAGCTCGAGCTGTTTTGCAAGGAGGAATGGGCAAAAATTTCAGTCTCTCGATGTGCAAAACTGATAGAGACATACCCCAAGTGACTTACAGCTGTAATCGCAGCAAAAGGTGGCACTACAAAGTATTAACTTAAGGGGGATGAATAATTTTGCATGCCCAATTTTTCAGTTTTTTATTTGTTAAAAAAGTTTGAAATATCCAATAAATTTCGTTCCACTTCATGATTGTGTCCCACTTCTTGTTGATTCTTCACAAAAAATTACAGTTTCATATCTTTATGTTTGAAGCCTGAAATATGGCAAAAGGTCGAAAAGTTCAAGGGGGCCGAATATTTTCGCAAGGCACTGTAAAAATAGCAGTAAACTAAATGGTACCAGAGTTTGTTTTATGGTAGATCTATTTGTTATTTTTATTTTACATGGCAAGTTGACCAATTAAATGTGGAATAATTCTTCAAAAAAAGGAAATGATTTCACCTTTGACCAAACCCTGTATATCTGTGGGTTCTAATCTTTAAAAACATGCTTATCAATTATACTTTGTAAGATTGTTTTAGTCTGTCCAGATCACAAATCCATCAGTGCAGCAATTCATCATATTTATTTTTTAAACAGTCCAGATAGCTCAGTGCTCTGCTGTTTGAACCTTTGCTCCATAGTGCAGATACCAGTGTTTTGAAGGATACAGAAAGTCTTGACTAGCTTTGATATTATTTCTTTGGCTTTTTTCCCATAAGAATTAGAGCACATTTATTCTATAAGTGAAGCTGAGGGTCAAGGCTGGACAAGTAGCAATAACCAAGAAATAAGTCAGAGTGGTAGTGATGTACTTCTGTGTGAATGAAAAGCTCTGGAGCAATATGGACTGCCCCCCCCCCACACTTTCATCAAAGTAGGGGAAGTGTATGGTGTCTGTGAAATTAGCACTGTAGGACATATTCTGAAAACAACGTGTGAGCTGTACATTTGCAGTTTGACATGCGCGGAGCCTGGCCGAAAATGGCCTGAAAGACAGGAGACACACGATCCTGTCCCCAGTGTATGCCTTTGTATTGGGAGAAAATGCTACAGGTTCAATTACCACTTATTTCTCCTTCAATTCTGTCGCCCAGCCCTTTTCTTTTATAAATTTGATAAAATATTGCCTGCATATTATCTGAGGTAGCATGATTTAGCCTTTAACATAGCCTTTGTAGTCCACACACATCTAAAATGTTTGAGCTCATCACTGAGATCACATTATTTTTAATGCAGTTCACTCTACAGAGACAGAAATCTGATTCCATTGTCTTGTCCCTGCACTGGGCCAGTACTGTAAGGCTCTCATCCATTATGCTCTTATTTGAAATTTAATGTGCTCTATTCCTTAATACCTTGTCCCCAGATGACTTGATCTAGTCACTGTTTATTAAATACAAACTCAGTTTATTATGCGTTGTCAAAGAAGCCACATTTCTTGTGCCCTGTCCTCACAGTGCAGTGAGTCTGACTTGGAGTTTGGTACAGAGTGCCTCCATCTGGTTCTACGTTACTGCGGCACCAACGCCAAGCTCATCGAGGGCCCGCCAACCCTGTGGAAGGTGAGCCTGTCTGGTACCCGGATCCTCAGTATGAGTGTTTTTAATCATTGGGCCATTGTCTTAGCAATAGCTACAATACTGACTAGATTTTATTAACACAAATTATTTTCTGCATTGGTGTGTCAATAGAAAATGTATTTTTTTGAATTTCCAAACAGAAATGATATTGAGGAAGCGACAAGTTGTGCTTCCACAGTGTTTTAATAAAAATAAATTATGCATTTTATGTTGTGCTTTAAAGCACAGCATAGTGTATGAAATCATCATGCCATATACTTGGCTTTTTTATGATTTGAAAAATATGAAGAAATACTGTTTCTACAGCTTTTGTATGTTGGTCAATTGAAAGAGAAGTCAGTTCTGTTGTTACGGCTCAAATCTCTACAAATAGCATGTTTTAAACATACCATTTTTCATGGATGTGTAAATTGCTGGTTATCTGTGCAGACAATCTAAGTAGACACACTCTTTTACCTCAGATGTAAAATACCAAGTGTAAATCATGTCATTTTCATGACGTGGGTCACAAATAATGACAGAGCACAAAGGCATGACATCGTACCCACATTTCGGCAATCCTTTTTAGCTCAATAGTGACACATTTACAACAAGTGGCCAAAATCTAAAATTGCATCTTTAAGGGGTTAAAGGAAAATTCCAGAGTAGATAAAAATATTTCATATAGTATTTAATAATGTTACCATAGAATGATTTATGAAACATACAATGCTTTGCTTGCCATTTTTTCCTAGATCAACCGACAGTAGATTTCGGCCACTTCTGTATAAGTTTAAATACCACAAGGTCCAGAACTCAGTGCAAACTTTGCGCCTGCACTCTGTAAGTTGCTTCGGTGACGTCAATTTACCGTAACTAGTAGAGCTATATGTCCCTATCTTGCTTGGCTCCTAGCTAACAATTCACAGTAACTAGTAACATTAACAATGGGTCGTAATATCGTCCGAGAGCTATATGACCTATCTTGCTTCTATGGGTACTGTTGAACCATAATCTGTCACAGATACATTTCGAAATTAAGTAGCAATTATTACACAATAAACACAAACAAAACATACGTGCTAGCTAGCCAGCTAACATTGCTTCGAGTGATGTTCAATGTAGCATCATTAGCCTTATTACCATGTCAGTGATGGTAAATCAGTCAAAAATTCCCACCAAGGCAATCGAGAGTAATACCACCTACCTAGATTTAAATGGTACAGATTGACCAGTTTTCTGTGAGCCATTATTTTTAATTTTACATTGCCTTTCTCCAATTATATTCATAACGACATGACCCATTATAGGAAGCTAATCCGCTACTACCAGGTTGACTGACTATATCAAAGTGCCAAGTAGCTAGCCAGTTACTGTCTACCCTATTGCGACTTTCAGTCACTATTTCCCACCAAGTCGACCAAAAGCTATTCAATTTACCTAGCTCAAAATGGAACAGACTGAGTAGTGTTCTGTGAGCCATTATTTTTAATTGTATCTCGTGTCCACCAATTATACACAACAAAATCCAGTGTACCATAGATGGCTTGCCTGTGCTACTGGTAGTTGATTTTCAGGGTAATTAATAGAACGTTTCCAAACACCTTGGTTAAATGTGAATGTCGAAACTCGGATGATCTTACAAACAGATGTAATCATCCTGTTGGTTGAAGATGGTTGAAAGCAAAAAGTGAGCCTTCTCCCACTCTTTACCACAAATATTTTCTGTCAATGGGGCCATTTCTGGCAGAACCACCACCAGTTCCAGTTCAGCCTAGGCTTGACAATAGCTGCCATTAGCTTGACTAACCTGTTAAAAAAATTTTGTGCTGGATTATTTCCTCACTGTGTTCCAGCTTAAAATGTGTGGTTGACTATTACCATTTAATAACACTTGATCAAAGTTGAAATCGTCTAGCTCTTCTGATATTTCATCCATTATAGACAAAAAAATCCCTGTCAACTTGTTATTTTGTTATACTCAGTAGTTTTTTTTCTCCAATCGACTCGATTCAGGGGCATGATTAAAAAAGATAAGGACATCAAACCTGGAGGGCACCTCCCCTGAGTCTGAATGTAGTTTTCAAAAATTCTACCAGTAATGTCACTGGTAGAAAATGCAGAAACATAAGGTGGCCAATTTGGGTACTTCAGAGTGCAATGAGAAGTTGTTTTTAGTGACTAATGTCAGAAACATGACCGGCACATCCCTCTAATTCTTCTTTTTTAAATCGTTTGGATTAAATTGCTATTTCAGGCAGGTTTAATGCTAACATTATGTTAAAAATGTTATTATTTCGCTGTAGGTGACTTACAAACGAGATTTGGCTGCAGCAGAATCCATTGTCAAAGGTAAGTTCATCTTGAGATTATATAAAAGCTGTTATTGTACTGTTTTTCTATATAATATTTAGCCTATTAAGTTTTTCTGAACATTTTTTTTGATGATTTATTTGGGGAGTATTTTTTTATTGACAGGACAGGAGCGAGTAGATGCCAGGGAGACAGTTACAGTGGGGGGAACAAGTATTTGATACACTGCCGATTTTGCAGGTTTTCCTACTTACAAAGCATGTCTGTAATTTATACCATAGGTACACTTCAACTGTGAGAGACGGAATCCAAAACAAAAATCACTTATTATTTTTTAATAATGAATTAGCATTTTATTGCATGACATAAGTATTGGATACATCAGAAAAGCAGAACTCAATATTTGGTACAAAAACCTTTGTTTGCAATTACAGAGATCAAACGTTTCCTGTAGTTCTTGACCAGGTTGGCACACACTACAGCAGGGATTTTGGCCCACTCCTCCATACAGACCTTCTCCAGATCCTTCAGGTTTCAGGGCTGTCGCTGGGCAATATGGACTTTTAGCTCCCTCCAAAGAGTTTCTATTGGGTTCAGGTCTGGAGACTGGCTAGGCCACTCCAGGACCTTGAGATGCTTCTTACGGAGCCACTCCTTAGTTGCCCTGCTGTGTGTTTCTGGTCGTTGTCATGCTGGAAGACCCAGCCACGACCCATCTTCAATGCTCTTACTGAGGGAAGGAGGTTATTGGCCAAGATCCCGCGATACAAGGCCCCATCCATCCATCCTCCTCTCAATACGGTGCAGTCGTTCTGTCCCGTTTGTAGAAAAGCATCCCCAAAGAATGATGTTTCCACCTTCATGCTTCACGGTTGGGATGGTGTTCTTGGGGTTGTACTCATCCTTCTTCTTCCTCCAAACACTGCGAGTGGAGTTTAGACCATAAAGCTCTACTTTTGTCTCATCAGACCATCAGACATGACCTCCCATTCCTCCTCTGGATCGTTCAGATGTTCATTAGCAAACTTGAGACAGGCCTGGACTTGCGCTGGCTTGAGCAGGGGGACTTTGTGTGTGCTGCAGGATTTAAATCAATGACGGCGTAGTGTGTTACTAATGGTTTTCATTGAGATGGGGGTTCCAGCTCTCTTCAGGTCATTGACCAGGTCCTGCCAGGTAGTTCTGGGCTGATCCTTCACCTTCATGATCATTGAAACCCCACAAGGTGAGATCTTGCATCCCAGACCGAGGGAGATTGACCGTCATCTTAAACTTCTTGCATTTTCTAATAATTGCGCCAACAGTTGTTGCCTTCTCACCAAGCTGCTTGCCTATTCTCCTGTAGCCCATCCCAGCCTTGTGCAGATCTACAATTTTATCCCTGATGTCCTTACACAGCTCTCTGGTTTTGGCCATTGTTGAGAGGTTAGTCTGTTTGTTTGAGTGTATGGACAGGTGTCTTTTTACAGGTAACAAGTTCAAACAGATGCAGTTAATACAGGTAATGAGTGGAGAACAGGAGGGCTTCTTAAAGAAAAACAGGTCTGTGAGAGCTGGAATTCTTACTGGTTGGTACGTGATCGAATACTTATGTCATGCAATAAAATGCAAATTAATTATTTAAAAATCATACAATGTGATATTCTGGATTTTTGTTTTAGATTCTATCTCTCACAGTTGAAGTGTACCTATGATGAAAATGACAGACCTCTACATGCTTTGTAAGTAGCAAAACCTGCAAAATCAGCAGTGTATCAAATACTTGTTCTCCCAACTGTAGGTGGAGATAGATAGGAATAAAGGTCACAGACAGTCGGCTAAGCTGGGGCCATCGTCAGTGTAGACCGGAGTTGGGAGCTTAGTCCGCTACACCAACTTTGGCACAGAATAGACACTTGTTTGGCATCATTTATTCTCACCGTTTTCTTTAAAACATGGGCAAAAATGATTTTGTTACGCATCGTTCTCATTGATATTTTTACTCTTTTACCCCTAGCGGTTGAACATTCTGTTTCCCGGCGGGCGTCATATACTTTGACATTTTTCAAACTATACATCCGTTTCAGGGCAGGTGAAGTCCATTAAGGCAATGGAAGATTGCAGGCTAGCTGATTAACCAGACTTGTTTAAAGTTAGTGAAACAATTTAAAGAAAATTAATTCAGCTAAAATGCTTTATTATCTTCTAAAAATAAATTGAGTTCTCCCCTTCTGAATGACATTGTCATATTTTGCAATCTCCAGGAATTAATGTGATCTTTGGCGAGAGACCACTTTCTTTTCATGCGCTACAGACAGGGCAATTTTCTGACAAGTATTGAAGTTGCGTGAACATAACGTATATTATACCACATTTTTAAATCACTCATGTCAATAGAACCCCCTGTTCTTTTGTATTGTTCTCGTAAAAATATATTTTGATCAAGTCTTGTTGAGGTTTTTTAGAACTAAATGGAACATGATTAGCCTGTGAGGTGGTATCGATACAAGTCAGGGCAAAGTAAAACCATTTTGCTCTTTACATAATCAGAGAAACTTACCTAAACAAGGCCCTGCTGTCCACCTATGTATGGCTCTGAGCCAACAATTACCAACTGAAGTAGATTAAGACAAGCGTGTGTGTGTGTGTATGTGTGTTAATCCCACTGTCCTACATTGTTAACTTTCACACAGAAATATATCTCTGCTTAAAATAAGCCAGTGGAGCTTATGCGTGACTGAGAGAGGATGAGTTGTGGAAGACCCTGACTTACAGGTCCCAACAACACTCATAGATTACCAAACTGTTGTCCACACAACAATGCTAACATGAGCTGAAAAGTACAGCCTGTATGGCAGAAATGTAAAAGACTGGAATAATTAAAATCCTGAGGTTTACCTGGAGGGAAAAATGTATCAACAAGGACTTTCACGTGTACCTAAAATTATATTTATGTGGAGAAAAGATATTCTAAATGACTTAATGTATAAAAACAATGTATCTCCATTGGTCATTAGGCAATATATAACAAAACATTAGCAATAAATTCCATTCAGTTTCATCTCAGAAGTTAAATAACAACATTGAACAGTAAATCCTATATAAACAGTGTGTATAAGATCCAATACAATTTCGGCAGGTAAGTGTGAGGAAGCTAGAACAACTGACTATTGAGGTCATCAATAGTCACTTGAGTCTTGACACGGAAACCTTTAGTCATATCATGCATGGGATGATTGCGTTGAGTCGCTGGAGAGCGACGTGGTGGGATAGTTAGTCTGATTTATCTAACCCAAATGCCGGGCAGCGCTATGCCAATTTTTGCGCTGCCTCGTGCAGGAGGCCCGGAGAAATTCTGAGAACCCATGGTCAGGCTCGAACCCATGACCATCGTGACGTAGACTGTCGTGCAATGCAGCAACTTAGCACACTACAACATGCGGACGTCTGACTCTTGACTCCACTGGCCAACCTATTTGCAATGATTTTAACCAAAGTCCAGAAGAGAACATGTGTCCAAGAGGTGGAACTACTGTATGTTGAAATAAATCGAAAAATGCAAATATATGTGGCTGGTTTTAAAAGCCATCCAGTTGAGTACGGCACTGAACTTGTAGTGCACCAACACAAGTGACTGACAGCTGGCTAAAATAAATAGCTATTAAAAAGATAGTTGGAGATGTATTGATAGATTTTAAACCGTCCTTTAATGTTATTTTATAATATTTTATTTTTTTTGGGGGGAATTATTTTATAATAATTACATTTTATTGAGCAACAAAAGAAACATGTTATAGCTTTCAGATTGTTGGAGAATTCCTTACCCAATGTAACTAAGAGTATTTTTTGTGGACGAACAAAGTTTGGCGCCCTTCAGGGCAAATGCCGTTTGTTAATTTTCAGTTATGATAATAATTAAATGTTTGGTGATGACTACAGAGATAGTCAGTATAAGAATGGGTGATGAACACCAAATTAGTCCTAAATTTAACTCAAACTAAACATGGCATTTAATGAAAAACCTATCTGGAGAAAACCTCATCTGGAAAAGGTCAAATAAATCTGAAGAATATCCTTTAAAGCTAACATTGCTTATGATCTGTTTTGGATCCTTCATTTAGTGTTTGAGGTTATTAAAAATAGTTGTGTGTGGGCGTAGGCAGACGTGGCAATAATGACAGGCTTATTCAATAGTCTACATCTGTCATTAACTTGTACAAACTTTCGTTTGAGAATGGATTGGCACCATTAAAATAATATATTTTGTACTTCCTACCTAAGAGAAATCCCTATACCCAGTAATCATATAACACAAAGCTCAGGCCCCCGCATTTACCCACAAAGACCTTACCAGAAGTCGCTTTACAGTCCCCATTCCTCAAACAAAAGCAGACAGAGCTATGACAAAATGGAATTATTTCTGCCAGTAGTTCCTTTTTCGTTACGTGTTTGACCCCAGGAAGAATAGCGGTCATCTTGGCACCAGTTCCAGTAAACAAATGAGTAAACACAAACCACAGAACCACCCAGTACATTAAAGTAACACCATGTCTAACTCACAGTGAAGGAAGGTCAGCCAGTCCCTGGCAAGATGCCAGAGAAGTGGTAAACACAACTAAACATAACTAAATGAACTTGAACAGATGAAACATAATCCTTAACGACTAGACAATGGGCTGAATAGAATCAGAGGGATAGAAACAACAATAACGATTGCCTGCACACACCTAACCCCCTCTCAGCTCTGTCCCAGCTGAGCCTACATGCTCCAAGATCAGCCTCTACAAGACCCCACGGAGGGCAAGTTTGAATCACTGATGATGGTCTTAGTCTTAGTGGCTTTGGCACATCACTTTCCCACCTAAACCAAGTTTAACCCTCAGTGATGATTACATCTGTATGAATGCACACTGTGTTTCAACTTGATTACAGATGTGGCCGAAAGTGTTTGTACACTTTAACTTTTAAACAGAAAAACAGACTTTGGACAGGATTTCTGCAATCAAACCTTGATTGTAGCTCTGAATGAGATTTCTACACTTCTCTACTTGTAGTTTGGCCCACTCTTCTTGAGCAAACCACTCCAGCTCTCTCAGGATTGATAGGTGCCTTTTTCCAACTGCCAGTTTCAGCTCTTTCCACAGATGTCCAATGGGATTTACAGTTGTAATCAAATTGATTCAACCCCCATTACAAATCAGGTTTATTGTGAAAATGTACCGACTTTCAGAGACTGAAATAATTTTTCCAGTCTCAAAATGATTCAACCCCTTTCTGGCAAGCATCTTTAGTACTTAGTGAAGCACCCTTTTGCTGTTATGACTTGCTGCAAATGAGATGCTTAGCCAGATTCCTGAGGAATCTTAGTCCATTCCTCATGAGCAATGGCCTCCAGTTATATTCTTTTTATTTTATTTAATTAAATAATTAATTATTTTTCCCATTTTACTCCCTTTCCAATTCCCTCTAATCCTGCCTTGTCGGCAGCTCCGCAACTCCTTGGACAGATCTGTGTGATGTCGCACATGGTTCATCCAACCACGTCGCCCAGCCGCCGATTCTTTTCACACTGCAAATCCAACACGGAAGCCTTTAGCTAGATCATGCACAGGATGATTACGTTCACTAACCGTGATTTAACCCACAGACACCCGATCTGGACACAAGGAGTCACTGGAGAGTGACGTGGCAGGATAGATAATGACTTAAATGTAAATGTAAGATAATCTGATTTATGTAACCCAAATGCCTGTCAGTGCTATGCCAATTTCCACTGCCTTGTGTAAGAGGCCCGGGGAAAGTCAGAGAAATAGTCCGGCTCGAACCTGTGACTACCATCATGTAGACTGTCGTGCAATGCAGTGACAATGCAGCCCACTATGCCATGCAGACCCCCAGTTCAGATATATTCTTGGGTTTGTATGCTGCAACCGCACAATCCCACCAGAGATATTCTCTGGGGTTCAATTCAGGTGACTGTAATTGTCACTGTAGAATCTTCCAGGACATCTTCAGCAACCAAGCCTTGGTGGAATTTGAAGTATGCTTGGGATCATTGTTCTGTTGGAAGGTCCAATGACGCCCAAGCTTCAGCTTCCTCACAGACAGCGTGACGTTTGCTCCTAGGATTTTTTGATACTTCAATGAATCCATCTTGCCTTCCACACACTGCAGGATTCCTGTGCCAAGGGATGCAAAGCAGCCCCAGAGCATCAACGAGCCACCACCATGGTTGATGCTTCGTTCTTCCTCCAGACATACCGCTGATCCATCATGCCGAAAAGTTCATTGCTCCGCGGAAAAGAATCCCAAAACCTCAGTGGCTTCTTTATATGGTTTTGAGCATGTTGGAGCCAAATTGTCTTGTTCAGAAGTGGCGTATGTCTTGAATTTCTATCCAAAACGTTGATTGATCTTTGAAAATATGTACCTGCATTATTATGCCATTATATTAGCTGAAAATGGTCTCAGAACAACAATGTTATCGTTAATCGCAGTCATTTCGGTGACAATTTATCGACTAGCAAAATGTGTTATCGTGACAGGCCGAGTAACTTTTAAACAGTGTCTTTATATAATAAGCAAGAATTCAGATCTTTTCACAGCTTTTTAGTTTTAATTTACCACAAACCAGACACATACAGGTATGGTTGATAGACCTTTTAATTTTAACACTTTTCAGGGTGATTGGTGCATTATTTGAATAAAATGCAAGGGTACCAATACTTTAGGCATATATGTCAGTATATGTCAGTATATTTAGTAGTAGATATTTGCCTCTAAAGGGATGTCTTTTCCCTTTCAGAGACTCTGTCCCGGTCTGCCAGTATTATCACAGGTGGGTCTTCCCAGGCTGCAGAGTTGGCCAGAGTGCTGCAGAAGAGTTTGGAGGCCTTGGACATGGTAGGACCGTTTTATGAGGATGTTGATTAGAATGACGATGACAGTGTTTGTGAGACTCCACATTGGATCTACAGACTGATGCCCCCTTTCAACCTGTCTGTACCAGAGTTCCACTGTTGTGGGCCCCGCTTAAACTTGCCTTCTGCGCCCAGACCTCTAATAGAGCATCTCTGAAGGCTTCAACGCCCTTCGACTCCCCTCCCCCATTTCCCCTCTCCTGCTCTCTCATCTCTAGCATGACGAAAAGCAGATGGCCATCATATTGGCCATGCTGTGGGAATTGTCTGATTAATTGAGTGTTTGTTGATGAGAGTTCACCCCCAGCCCTCGCACATGTGATGTAGACGAGATTCCAGTTTCCACACTCTGTCCACATATTACACGTTTCCCATTTATTTTCACGGTGAAAAGGTCACAGGTTCCCAGATCGTACCCACAAATCACTTTGCACATCTCTATTTACTTGCATTCATTTTCTACAGACACACAGCCTCTCAGCCTAACGCAGCATCCTCACGTTGCCACTGCTCCTTTTGTCTATATGGAACAGTATATAGCGGACATCCTCCTCGGTTGACAACCGCAGCATGGGAAGTGCAGGACATCTCGCTGTTACACAGAGAGCGCGGACACTCCGACAGCTCATCGTCCTGTGAAGCCATGCCAAGTCCTTCATCAGGTGCTGTGGTGTCAAACAGGCAACAGATCCATCTGTCGAAGTGCTAGACGAGCTCCTGAGATGTATAGGGTCCTAGTAACTGTAAGACTAGTCCCTGATTGGAACCAGGTATTCCTGCACTCAGGTGGCTGTGTTGGGTGGGGTAACGGGTTGTGTTGCGTTCTGTGTGTGTGTGTGTGTGTGTGTGTGTGTGTGTACGTGTGTGTGTGTGTGTGTGTGTATGTGCGTCTCTGGGACCAGATAGATTGTGATACATCCTTCACATCAAAGGAGATGAAAGGACAGCCGAGGATGAATTGGCTTGGTGAACAGTGCCATTAGTGAATCTGATACAAAGAAAAGGACAGGTAGAACTGAGCTGGGCCAAACAAGCGAGCACACGGTGTCTGAAAATGGAACATTTGTGTGTGTTATTCTGTGGAGAATATCTTTAGTTTCCTACAGTAGGAAGAGTATGGAGGTGATCACATAGAGCAGCACCATTCAACTCTGGCTCTTGAAGCCAGATCCACTTTGGTTTATCCATAGAAATAGAATGGATAGAAAGGCCATTCCAATTCAAATCAATGTAGCAGAATGGTCAGAGCGGCAGCCATTTGTACGTGTACCATTCCATTCCAAAGATCTAGCGTCCTACTTCCATATTAAAGGTACAATATGTAGTTTTCCAAAACAATAACGAAAGACATACTTTGCATTAAAAAAGCAAACATCACTATACCTATATTATATATATTTGTTAGTTGTGTACTTACATTATCCCAAATTTTGCCACCAACTTTCAAACCCAGAGAAATTTGTAATGTAATTCAAAGACATGGGACGTTTCACTTTGTCGCCCGTCAATGGCGTCATATAACCTTTGACTCTTCTAGTTGCTCTAAGTTCCAGGGAACCGCCAAACACAATGTGAATAAAGTTATAATATATTTAACAATACATTACTTTGTCAGTGAAATTTTTTTCGGCCGAAGACACTAGATTGGCAGGTTGTCATTCGCGACGACAAAAGCAATGATCCCACGCTACTTCCCGACGTCATCCAAGTACATGTTTTGCTATTGTTTTGATTGAAAGACCCCTAGCGGCCAAAAACGACATATTGTACGTTTAAACCGATTTGCGTGTTGTCACCGTGACAACTAACAACAATCGCCATTTTGTTGTGTACTAATCAAATGACCACGCCAAGCAGTTCAATGGCATTTCTAACCATTCTATTTCTATGTGTTTATCATACGCTGTAATCTTGGGGCTTATTTCGGCCTGGTACACCAGGTAGGTGCAATTAATGATAAGGTAGAACAGGAAACAGCTGGCTCCTGACCTTAAAGTATAAAAGATGAATAGCCATCTCAGAGAATGAAACAACATGTTTGTATGTATATGTAATTTACAATAACAATGTTGGGGACATTCCCAAAAATTGTTCAAACAATCATCTTAACACCCATGAATAAGTAAATATTAGTACGCCTTCTAGTGTTTGATTTATTTTAGTCTTCTGAACCAAAGGAATTAGAATCACCAGAAATAAATATTATTCTGCTATTACATTAAAGCTGCAAATGTTACATTTAGCATATTTTTAAATCTGCTCTCTGACACAGTGTTTACGAGATCTAGTTGAGTCGTTTGTTCTGGGTATTGAGACCCTGTAATGATATCCCCAGAGTGACATGAAATCGTCGGTACCATTTCAATGTCTTTGCGTTGAGTTATTATGAATGTGCTACCTGACGTTTGTGCAACGACTGAACACAAACACATTTTTGGGAGCAGCTCAAATTCTGATGCTGGTTTGCATTGTTTAACTAAACTAATACTTCAAACGAAATACACATACATAGAAATGGTATCCGTACCTTTATCTAACTCCAGGGAAATAAATGAAGTGATTTACCTGCAAAAAAATCTGAATTTTGCTTTTTAAAGTGGAACAACAGCATATTTCTTTTTCTGTTGGCGCCTTACCGTTCCTGTCTTAATATTGCACACATCTGTAGCACACTGTAACACAATGAGAGAGCATCCGTGCATTCTGTCACAGTTACACACCCTCCACAAACACTGCACTGATCCATGTGACTTTTATGAACACTGCAATCAATTTAATTGTTAGTGAAACATTGAATTACTTGCCGATATATTGGTACATTTGCGTTGAGTAGTCACAATATTGCGTTGTCATTGTGTGAGCTCTGCCAAACGTTGGAGCTTATCTGGATCAGCTCACATAAATACACCCGCAGTTTTAGGAGATACATCAGACACATGGCGCAGAACAACACCATTTACAGTATGCTGCAGGAATCCAGCTGCTGTTAGCGTGGATGCGGCTTTACCAAGAAGCGTGACTTCTCTTCTCTGCCACTCATGGATCCCCTCCAAATGAAACAGTTCAGCTTTTTGTCTTTATGAAGTTCCACTCATGTATTACATTGCTGATTACTAGATTTGCAGTTGGGCTTAACAATATAGGATGTTGAAACGTGTTCGTCCTGGCTGTCAACATCCAACGATGTCCGAACTGACACCTGTCTGAAACAGCTATAGACACATACTGTATGTTTAGGTGCAAATGTTTAGCCCTGTCCAGACATCTGTGTATGTTAAAATACTGGTGAGGGCCAGTAGGCAACAGACTAGGTAGCTTATGTGCTATATACTGTTTAGTGAAACATGGAATTACTTGATTTTGGATAGATGGTTGATATGACAGAAAGGTAGGCAGATATTTGTAGAGTTTTGTGTTAATGTTGTCTTTGTATCTGCATTTACCAGAGGCGGTAGGGTTTTTAATCTAGTTGCTCACCTGCTGTTGCTCTATCTGGCTTTTAACGTGAGTCAGAGAGGTGCAGACTTTAATTGAACGTTTAACACCAAGTCAGGGGGGTTGAGCCGCATTGTTCTTTCTTTTAATGTCAGGAGGACAGGCTGAAGAGACTTCTATGAGCCGCATTGTTCTTTCTTTTAATGTCAGGAGGACAGGCTGAAGAGATTCTATGAGCTACATTGTTCTTTCTTTTAATGTCAGGAGGACAGGCTGAAGAGATTCTATGAGCTACATTGTTCTTTCTTTTAATGTCAGGAGGACAGGCTGAAGAGATTCTATGAGCTACATTGTTCTTTCTTTTAATGTCAGGAGGACAGGCTGAAGAGACTTCTATGAGCCACATTGTTCTTTCTTTTAATGTCAGGAGGACAGGCTGAAGAGACTTCTATGAGCTACATTGTTCTTTCTTTTAATGTCAGGAGGACAGGCTGAAGAGACTTCTATGAGCCACATTGTTCTTTCTTTTAATGTCAGGAGGACAGGCTGAAGAGACTTCTATGAGCTACATTGTTCTTTCTTTTAATGTCAGGTGGACAGGCTAAAGAGACTTCTATGAGCTACATTGTTCTTTCTTTTAATGTCAGGTGGACAGGCT
>JACXGM010005342.1:12024-35342 GCA_016801145.1 Umbra pygmaea | reverse complement strand
TTGTTGTCCACAAAACCTCAGTGCCGACACTTTGAAATAAAAGACAGGGAAAGCAAAACAATGCATTGCTAACATCGCATCCAGCCAGCCAACTCCGTTTCGCATAACAAGAGCGTGTGAAGCCCCGGTTGTAGCTTCGTCCTCGGTCACTGGCCTGCTGCTGGATTTTTAAGTCGGGTTGTTCCGGTCCAAGATCCTTAACCCTCAGTTTATCTTCCAGCGAACGCCTTATGAAAGGTTTTTTTTGTAAATCAATGATAGAATTTGGTTTAACTGCTGCCATTATCTCTACGAACGTGATTTGTGTGATCTTGCGCATTTAGCGGCAAAAACAGTGAAATTGAATGACAGGCGTCGAGAGTCAATGAGATTGGATTAAATCACATATATAAACTTCTGATTCGCCAGGGACGCAACGAGCTGCGCCCGGAGGCGTATCTTCAAGAAACCAATTAGAGACCAGCCTTAGGTCACATGCTTGCCAAAAGTTTAAAGACTCACATAGGGATTCATTAGTCCGGCGTCCTTCGAACATGAAACGCATGAATCATATTGTATTTACATAGAAAATAGTTAACCGATTAAAACATTTTTATTATTTTTATAAAATGCTTAGGCTGTTACTACCAGCCTGCACATCGCACAAGTAAACTATTTTTTTTATTTTTAATTTATATTATCTTTGTGTTAAATTATGAAATGCATTTATTCTTCCTGAGTTGTAATGAGGGCGGCGCCCTTGCGCCCTTTATTGAATGACAAGCCGCTACTGCTATGCGGTACAGACGCTTAAGCTAACAGTCAAAGAGCGTACGCATACTCAAGCAAAACCACTTTAAATCTCACTACTTACAAACCTCTATAACGTAGCTCCTGGTTCGACTTAACTATAAACACCGGTATCCCAACACTACCGAACAGATATCAATGACCGACAGCTCCCTCCAGTTAAGCAGCCCTCTTTATACTAAGCACCAACCTAATAGAAACACGGCTGAACGTAATCAGTAATTAACTAGATAGACATTATACTGACACAATTTGGACCAGACTAGGAACTGCTTAACTGGAGGAGCTGTCAGTCTAAAAGCAACATGAACCTATAAACCCAGAACACAAAACACCATGCACTTGCACTGAACGAATACAATAACCCACAATACATATTATAGGAGTCCGTATCTCAGTTCACTTAGTCCTTTCACGCCAGCCTCACTGGCTGGGTGTGACACTATGCTGCTCCAGGGGGAAAGTCCCTGTATTCGCTGTGAGTCACTATGGATAAGAGCATCTGTGAAAATTACTCAAATGTAAAATATAAAAAATGTGACAAGGCCGACCATTTATTCATATGGACTATACTATTAATATACTAATTGTAAGTGTTGTTGTTTTAACAATGCATTTGCATCTCATATTTAACACAGTGCAAAGAAGTAAACATGGCATTCTCAGTCATTTTACTCAGGGCTGTTGCAAGTAATCCTGGCCCCTATGAAAAAATATATGTCTGAGCCACCGTCTGAAATACATTCATATTAATAGTATTATGTTATTAATAAGATCTGAACAGTGCCTGTAGTCTTCATCTTCCAATACCAGAATGTTTTTGACATTGTGTCTCTCTAAATAAATTAACATAATGCCAAGCTGTTTCATCTAAAACATTACTAAACAAAAATATGAAAGCAATTTCTAATTAGTTACTGAGTTATACTTTATATACAGACATCGGTCAATTGACTAAGACAAAATAAAAGCATCTTCCAAAAATGTCACTGATGTTACAGACCAGTTTATATGTGGAAATCGGTCAAATTGATGTATTAAACAACAATATAAATGCTTTCTTTACAGTGTAGGTCCCCAGTTTCATGATGCATATGTGTAATCCCATAAGTCCATTGATGTTAATGTATTTATTCAAATGATGTCCTTAAACTAACTTAGGAAATCATAAAAATTGTTGCATTTTGTGTCTGTGTTAGTTTAGTATATAGTGTAAATATGTAACATAGCCTACATCATGGAACATTAACATGGCAGATTATTATATAACATAAATTAATAATCAATGTTTCAAATAACTACATAAACTGGCCAATGATCCACAAGAGTGGTTTCATTCTTTTGATAAGTATTGACAAGTAAATCCTCCTAATTTGCCTTAACTCTTTACCCTGGTTCATTCTCCTATTTGTTGACTACTTACAGTGCTTTCACTCTGTCCTTCTGCACTACTTCCCTCTCTGACTGGCAAGGAGCCTTTTCTGAAGAGGAGAATAGGCAAAGGCAGGGTTGATATATTGCACAAATGATATTGACAACTAAACAATAATTTGTAGCATATGGAATAATCTGATTCTGCTATCTATCCTATCTGTGTAACTTGCACTTTAGTATTTATTCACACTCACCACAAAACATAAGTTTTAAGTTGTATGCCCCAATGTGAAGAGGGCTTTATAAACTTTATAACGATGTGCAACGTCTGTAACAACTCTTAAAATTGAGCTCAGTAGAGCTAGTTAATGAAGATAATACCCAGATCAGATGAGAAAAGCCCACTGTTCGTTGTTCATGCTTATGCATGTCGCAAAATAAGTTCTCCTGTCCAGTGAATAATATATTGTATTTTATCACAATTTGTAGGTTGCTTGCTAATCATTTAACAGTTGAATAATATAATAGGCCAACTAGCCAGAAACCTGAATAGTCAACTCACCATATCAGTGTGAGAATCGTTCCATGTACAGGTCAAGTTAGAACAAACCATTTCTTAGATGTAATGGAGGGGGGCCATAAATATACGACAGTTACATTTTGTAGCATGTGAATGGTATACAATCTTATAGTATTAAAGTATTTAAAATATGATAAAAATATATAACACTAGCCAAGAGGGACTTTTGAGTCTAAGGGGAAAAGGGAAGGGGCTCAAAGAACAAAGAAGACGACAACCAAATCTGTGTAACGACATTCATGCTACAATTGTGGACCATGTAATACACCATGGACTAACACTGAGGGAGGCTGGACTGAGAGTACAGCCTAACTTAAGCAGGTACACAGTGGCATCAATAGTTCGGATATTTCGTCAAGAGCACAGGTGAGAAACGTATCTTCTGTCAACAAAAAATCCATAGCTTACCGCATGTACTATATCAACAGTTTTGGTATCTATTCCTGTATCATTTTACAGTAAGCTACATGTATTGTGTTTGGCCAACATAGGCTTGAACGCCGAGAACGCCAAGAAGGAGGGGGGCATATTCACACAGGAGCAAGAAAGAGATCATAAACCATGTTTTGACCAATAATGCAATCAGACTTAGAGAAATTCAAGCCCGTATTGTCAATGATCACCACATTTTCAATGATGTCAAACAGGTCTCTCTGTGAACAATAGCCTGTATCCTTAAAAAACATAAAGTCCTGATGAAACAACTGAATAAATTGCTATTGGAAAGAAATTCAGACAGGATGAAAGTCATGAATATGTGGTGGTACATTTTGTTCACTGACTGTAGAATTGTGTACTGTACACATAACCTTTTTACTGTACATGTATTTTTACTGTATAGCATACCTACAGTATATTGATCTACACAATGTGATCTTTTCCCATATTTCAGAGTTTTGCAAATGGATGCGAAGGAATTTGCAGTATATATACAGGTCCCTAAAGTTCATTATTTTCCATAATGTAATGATAAAAATTAAACTTTCATATATTTTAGATTCATTCCACACCAACTGAAATATTTCAGGTCATTTATTGTTTTAATACTGATGATTTTGGCATACAGCTCATGAAAACCCAAAATTCCTATCTCAAAGAATTAGCATATTTCATCTGACCAATAAAAGAAGTGTTTGTAATACAAAAAAAGTCAACCTTCAAATAATTATGTTCAGTTGTGCACTCAATACTTGGTCGGGAATCCTTTTGCAGAAATGACTGCTTCAATGCGGCGTGGCATGGAGGCAATCAGCCTGTGGCACTGCTGAGATGTGATGGAGGCCCAGGATGCTTCGATAGCTGCCTTAAGCTCATCCAGAGTGTTGGGTCTTGCGTCTCTCAACTTCCTCTTCACAATATCCCACAGATTCTCTATGGGGTTCAGGTCAGGAGAGTTGGCAGGTCAATTGAGCAGAGTAATACCATGGTCAGTAGACCATTTACCAGTGGTTTCGGCACTGTGAGCAGGTGCCAGGTTGTGCTGAAAAATGAAATCTTCATCTCCATGAAGCTTTTCAGCAGACCACATGTCTGACTCCATAACCACTGAGCTGTCTGAGACTCTCTGAAGGATATTTGATGTGATTGGGGCCAGCTCTCTCATAATCTCCATGAAGCTTTTCAGCAGATGGAAGCATGAAATGCTCCAAAATCTCCTGATAGCTAGCTGCATTGACCCTGCCCTTAATAAAACACAGTGGACCAACACCAGCAGCTGACATGGCACCCCAGACCATCACTGACTGTGGGTACTTGACACTGGACTTCAGATATTTTGGCATTTCCTTCTCCCCAGTCTTCCTCCAGACTCTGGCACCTTGATTTCCGAATGACATGCAAAATTTGCTTTCATCCGAAAAAAGTACTTTAGACCACTTAGCAACATTCCAGTGCTGCTTCTCTGTAGCCCAGGTCAGGCGCTTCTACCGCTGTTTCTGGTTCAAAAGTGGCTTGACCTGGGGAATGGGGCACCTGTAGCCCATTTCCTGCACACGCCTCTGCACGGTGGCTCTGGATGTTTGTACTCCAGACTCAGTCCACTGCTTCCGCAGGTCATCCAAGGTCTGGAATCGGTCCTTCTCCACAATCTTCCTCAGGGTCCGGTCACCTCTAGTCGTTGTGCAACGTTTTTTGCCACACTTTTTCCTTCCCACAGACTTCCCACTGAGGTGCCTTGATACAGCACTCTTCGAACAGCCTATTTGTTCAGAAATTTCTTTCTGTGTATTACCCTCTTGCTTGAGGGTGTCAATGATGGCATTCTGGACAGCAGTCAGGTCGGCAGTCTTACCCATGATTGCGGTTTTGAGTAATGAAACAGGCTGGGAGTTTTTAAAAGCCTCAGGAATCTTTTGCAGGTGTTTAGAGTTAATTAGTTGATTCAGATGATTAGGTTAATAGCTCGTTTAGAGACCCTTTTCATGATATGCTAATTCTTTGAGATTATGAGATTATCTTTGAGGAATTTTGGGTTTTCATGAGCTGTATGCCAAAATCATAAGTATTAAAACAATAAATGACCTGAAATATTTCAGTTGGTGTGCAATGAATCTAAAATATATTAAAGTTTCATTTTTATCATTACAATATGGAAAATAATGAACTTTATCACAATATGCAATTTTTTTTAGAAGGACCTGTACATTGATGAGGTTGGATGTACCGTAACCTGACAACAATGAGAAGAATAGGAAGAAACAATTGGCACAGGGCTATTGTCAATGTGCCAGGGCAACGTGGGGTAACATTACCCTTTGTGTTGTCATTACACAGAATGGGGTCCTCCACCGCCATGCCAACTTCGGTCCTTACAACACTGACCTCATTCTTAAAATTTTAGACGGATTACACAATATTACCACAGCAGCAAACTAAATGGACCAGATGCAGTATATTGTCATCTGGGACATGTACCTTTCCATCGTTCTGCTCTGGTCCAAAACTGGTTTTATTAACACCAACAAATGACAGTTCAATACCTTCCACCATACTTCCCCTTCCTAAACCCCATCAAGGAGTTCTTCTCAGCATGGCGGTGGAAGGTTTATGATCTCCGGCCATATGTCCAGATGGCCCTCGTTCAAGCTATGGAGGAAGCATTCTCTGAGGTGTTGCGCTACTTTGGTGTAGTGTTGTGCTTATTGTGTGAAGGGGTTTGAAAAAACGGCTTTGTTTTCTAAATTGTGCTTAAGCAATTGAAAAAAAACTGTAACTGTGAACTTCCTAAAGTGGGTGGACCCAACAGAGTACTTTCAGTCTATACTCTACCCGCTCCTGCTTCCACACAAATCCAAAAAATATGTGCGCAACATGACAAAAACCTTCCGTCTGACACGCAACCCCCCCCCAAAGCACAGATAAGCAACGGCACCTAGTGACGAAAGCGTTCACCAGTCAAACTTGCACCTGGAGGTCTGAATCGCCTATACCCCTCATACTCAACTCTGGACCTCGAAGCCAGATCCACTCCACTTTTTCATTGCAACCCTCTAATCTGGGACTTAGACCTGGGACACCAGGTGAGTCCAATTAATGTTGAGGTAGAACAGAAAACCAACAGGCTCCGGAACCCATAGGGTTATGGTTAGCACACACCAGGGTATGGTCTGTTTTTGGATTAGCAAGTGTCCATACGTTTTATACTGTACGTGTTATGTATTCCTACATCAATGGGATTGGGGTAGGTGGTACTGATTGTACATAAACACAATCCCAGGGAAGCAAAATCTAGGACAACCATTAGCACCAGAGAGGATCAGGGAACAAAGGGTTCTCAAAAGAGTTGGAAACTTTTAGGACCCGAAACAACCCTCTCTGATTAGTTTAGTGTAGGTTATTTCTGGAAAGTGATTCAGCTCAGTTCTTCTCCTTTATCCCTGGCAGCTCTTGTGGTTGTTTTTAGACTTCTGATTTCACACTTACTCAGCCTAAACCCCGGAAATGGCTACAGTGAGCATGCAAAACCGGTGGGTTTGGATTGAATCTGATTTGGGTGGCTATGCCAAAGCTTACTACAGGGAGAAATTGGATGTAGGGAGGCTCTGTCTGTTTCCAGTGTTTTGAGTACTGCAGTGTCTGATCCTATATCGTGGTGTTGCAGAACATTAGTGCTTACTGCTCTGAGAATCGTACATAAACAAAAACCTGCTCTTCCAATCCAATGCACTTAAGTGGCTATCCGGTCATAAATATTCATTAAAGTATTATGTCTTGTACCATTGACCATGACTTATAGTATGTGTCTCAGTCCTAAATACAGACAAATAGCTGCTTTTACCCTCTTTCTTCCCTACTCTTCTGCTCATAGATCCCCATGGCTCCAGCCTGCATTGTACACATCACAAATGGTGTCCTATTCACTATGTATAGTACTACACAACTATGGGGCCTGGTTAAACATAGTGCACTGTACAGTAAAGGGGTTTCATTTTGAGCGCATCCCTAATCTGGCTGGAGCTGAATGGGCTGCAGTGTGGGCCATTATTCACTTCCACGTAGTTTCCCATCTGCCCTGCAGTTCGCCTGGCACCCAGCGACAGCAGTCTGAAGAGAGAGAATGATTAGTTTAGCTGAAGATATGACAGTAATGGAAGAATGCTAGCCCCCGCCAGACCAACAAACAGACCAAGAAATGGCACATCCTGGCACATGTTGGTATGTTCTGGATGTCTTTCATTGAGAGGGCCCGAAATAACACACAGGCTGTTCCAAAACAGATTACATTTTTTATCACAAAGTTTCAATATTCTTTCCTCTATACATGTCAATTATTTCGCCTTTATCTCTGTTGCTATCTCTCTTCAACAATAATATCAGACTTTGTCCTGAAAAATGTAGGCTTCCTTTTCCCTCTCTGTCCTTCCTATTTCCCCTCTGAAGATGGGGCTTGAGAAAGGAAAAGTGTCAGAGGAAGAAGCTGTCAGATTCCTGCAAACATCCACTTCCATCTATGGGGAATAACTGCCAGGGATCTGTGAATCTGGGACTGGTATATGGGATTTTAAACCTGCAGCACCAAGCTGTCATTACAGATCTGATGGGCAATAGTGCACCCCCATTCCAGGCTCCCCTAGCTCGGCTAACCAATCCAACTGTCCCTAATTCAAGTCAACCCAGTTCCACGGGCCACAAGGCTACGGTCACGACTAGCTTGTTTTCTCACATGAGTGGCAAAGAGTAGAACGATATTACCGCTGAGCGCCAACATCCAGGTCAGGATGTTTTTAGTTCAAAGTAGACTAGACAACTCGATTGTCTACCCTCTAACGTCAACACACTTGCAAAAAGGGAGTTGATTTGGAGTCCAGATTGATGAAACAAATTAAAGTTAAAACATTGCTGTCTAATGAGCCCACCTGACAGATTTGTCACACTACTGACATTTAAACAAACCAGAGAGAAACAGTGGGGGGCACTGACGCACTGCGGTGCAGAACAGAGAAATCATTACATGCCCGCAGAGAAAAAAGAAGGCGCTGACTTCATCAGGGCTATTGATTAGGTATTGGAAGTCTATTGGACGCACAAAAGGCCGTCTAACCTTCTCAATACCTCCCCCACGGACTCTAGGTAGGCTGACTGTTTGAACATACGTAGTTGACATTGAAAGCTGAGACTCAAGGTCTGTTAGGGGAGATTGAGTTGGCGGTAGCCATGGTGAAGCCTCCTGCTCCAGCCAAGTCGTTAAGGGGCACTGCTGATGTGGAGATCGATGGACTGTTGAAAAGAAACTTGGAAGACGTCATGGGATGCCGGAGACGCTTTGAATGGTCCTTCTGAGTTACAGGTCTGGGTTGGCTGGTGCAGACTATCTTACGGAGAAGGGGTTTTACTCCTGCTTCTGAGAAAGTAATGAAAAGGTAAAGAGAGAAAATAGAGGTAGAGAAAGGGATGGATGGAGAGAGATAGAGGTGGATCGAGTGGGATAACCAGAGATGGAGAAAGAATGAGAGATACACACAACAATGTGAAGGCTATATTGAGACAAATGAAGTGTATTATAGGTGTGTGTTTACAGAAAGTTGGTTTTCAATATGTTTCTTTGGCTGTCCCTTTTTGGAGTTAATGCAAAATGCAAAAACTACTGGAACTGGGTATATATGTATGTATACACGTATATGGGTCTGCGTGTTTGTTTGAGTATATACTGTATATGTGTGTGTGCAGTATGTGTGTGTGGGGGTGGGGGGGTGTGGTTTTACCCTCAACAGGATACCGATGATGAGGATACCTCTCAATTAGAGAAGTTATATGTGACTAAGAAACAACAGGATAGATGTCACATTGGAGTTCACTTCTGGACTGTATTGGAAATGTGATTTCTGATAAATGAAAGTGACCCCATCCTTGCCCTCTAAAGTCCTCTATAGAGCTTCAAGCGCAGTGCCATCAAACAATGTTATCAAACCCAGTCATGGGTGTGATGTCCCACAAAGGATTTTCAGGTGCAGGAGAGAAAACAGAGATAAAGAAAAATTGAATTTGAAAACAAAGAATCATTGACAAACTCCCATATCTGTTGGGGAGACTGGAATGTTCCGTCAAACCATGAGAGCAACCAGTGGAGCACAAATAAAATGTTGATCAAAAACAATATGCATCTGTTTATTTATGCAATTCATACTTGCCTGAATTTGTAAGAATTCCACAAGACAAAACAGAAAAATGCTATTTAGATTTTTATATTCTGTCTTCCCAATTTTACCATTTAGTTTAGTCCTGTCATTCTTTTATCATTGCCAATGCAAAGAAAATGGAATAAAGGTCTGGAGAAAAGTCCAAAGAATATAACTGTCCCTTTTAACTAATGTTGAAAATACTTATGACAGGTAAGATATAATCCTCTGGAAAGAAAGAGTCCACTGCAATATCATCAGTGTCTCTGGTTTTTGATATTGATAGGTATGTGTTTGGGTAAAATTTACAATTTTGTTTTATTCCATAAACTACTGAAAAGATTTCTCCCAAATTCCAAAAAAGATATTGTCATTCAGAGCATTTATTTGCAGAAAATTACAACTGGTCAAAATAACAAAAAAGATGCAGTGTTGTCAAACCTTGAATAACGCAAAGAAAATAAGTTCATATTGATTGTTATACAACACAATACTAATGTGGTAACTTAGGAAAAGTTGAGATATCAATATTTGGAGGAATAATAATAATTATACATTAATAATATTTGGCTTTCATGTGTCTTGGCATGCTCTCCACCAGTTTTTCACCTTGATGTTGGTTGACTTTATGCCACTCCTGTTGCAAAAATATAAGCAGATCAGCTTTGTTTGATTGCTTGTGACCATCCATCTTCCTCTTGATCACATTCCAAAGGTTTTCAATAGGGTTGATTTAACAATGTGCAGTGGTCTCTTAACTTTTTCCAGAGCTGTACAGTCATGGTAAAAATTTCTGAGAATGCCACAAGTATTGGTCTTCACAAAGTTTGCTGCTCTAGTGTTCTTAGATCTTTTTGTCAGCATTTACTATGGTATACTGAAGTATAATTACAAGCGTTCCATAAGTGAAAAAGGCTTTTATTGACAATTACATTACGTTTATGCAAAGAGCCCCTTCTTTTTCAAAACCTCTGCAATTCGCCCTGGCCTGTTGTCAATTAACTTCTGGGCTACATTCTGACGGCAGCCCATTCTTGCATGCAGAATTTGTAGCCGCCTCTAGACGATCGACCACAAGTTCTCAATGGGGTTAAGGTCTGGGGAGTTTCCTGGCCTTGGACCCAAAATGTTGATGTTTTGTTCCCTGAGCCACTTAGTTATCACTTTTGACGAATGGCAAGGTGCTCCATGATGCTGGAAAAGGCATTTGTCATCACCATACTTTTATTGGATGGCTGGGAGAAGTTGCTCTCTGAGGATGTGTTGGTACCTTTCTTTATTCATGGCTGTGTTCTTAGGCAAAATAGTGAGTGAGCAAACTCCCTTGGCGAGAAGCAACCCTAACCATGGATGGTCTCAGGATGCTTTACTGTTGATATGACACAGGACTGATGGTAGCGCAAGGTGTTCTCTGGATGACCCAAACATCAGAGAAAATGACTTTACCCCAGTCCTCACCAGTCAGATCCCTGTACCTTTTGCAGAATATCAGTCTGTCCCTGGTGTTTTTCCTGGAGAGAAGTGGCTTCTTTGCTGCCCTTCTCCAGGCCTTCCTCCAAAAGTATTTGCCTCACTGTGTGTGCAGATTCACTCACACCTGCCTGCTGCCATTCCTGAGCAAGCTCTGCACTGGTGGTGCCCCAATCCCACGGCTGAATAAACTTTGGGAAATTATCCTTGAGCTTGCTGGACTTTCTTGGGCACCCTGATGCCTTCTTCACAACAATTGAACCTCTCTCCTTGAAGTTCTTGATGAGCTGATAAATGGTTGATTTAGGTGCAATCTTACTAGCAGCAACAGCCTTGTCTGTGAAGCCCTTTTTGTGCAAAGCAATAATGACGGCACATGTTTCCTTGCATGTAACCATGGTTGACAGAGGAAGAACAATGATTTCAAGCACCACCTTCCTTTTAAAAATCTTCCATTCTGTTATTCTAACTCAGAGGTGGGTAAATTACGGCCCGCAGGCCAGATGTGGCTCGCCGGATCCTTTGATCTGGCCCACGAGGCGTTTTAAAACCCTCCACATTCTTGTAGACTGTTTTGTGATTATCTTGCGAACCTTACATATTAACAATTACTGTTTGAAAGAAGACAATCAGACAAAAAGAATGAGTGGTGACCCCTCCATGTAGGTTAATCATAGCCGGAGCTATCGCGCCTCAAAGTTGGTCATGTTTTTTTTACTTTCGCCTTTTTCACTAAACACATTACAGACAGGAAGTAGGAAGTGAAAGTGACAAAATAGCAACTCTGCAATGATGTAGGACATCATCCTGCACAATACCAACATGGTACCAATATGGTTAGAAAGAGGGGGTCCGCTTATAAAAGAATCCATCCATCCATCTTCGTCTGCTTATTTGGGATCAGGTTGCGGGGGCAGCAGCTCCAGCAGGGGACCCCAAACTTCCTTTTCCCGAGCCACATTAACCAACTGGGGGATCCTGAGGCGTTCCCAGGCCAGGTTGGAGATATAATCGCGCCACCTAGTCCTGGGTCTTCCCCATAGCCGCGGGAACATCTTTCATCAGGGGGGTGCTGAGGGGGGGGCAGGGTTCGGCACAATGGCCCGGGGCCAGTAAGAACTGTTGTTTGTCATATGCGGTTCCTTCTCCCTCTGTGTTTGGCAATACCGGTGTCGTCTTTTTGACCAATAATATTTTAATGCTTTTCTGTTTTAACCAATTAAATTGTTTTATGCATTAGCGCAGGACTAAAAAAAATGTGATAATTTAATCGAAAGAACCGTTTATGTGGGTCGAAAATAAATGTATTGAGCACCGACACCGTTATTCAGTTATTATGCTGTGGACATTGGCCAAATATAGCTAGGTGATTTCGGTAAACAATTTTTAATACTTTCCTTCCAATCTTTTAATGAATTTAACAAGGGCAAAAAACAAATCAGATTTGACTGCTTTTCAAACCTTAATAGAGCAGCCAATTAGAGGCTTTTGTTAGAATTTATCTCTATCGTTGTCGTTGATTATGGAAAAATTATAAAATTATCTTAAATACAGTAATTATATTTACTACTTGTAAATCCTTTGAATTCCATGAAAAAATTGTTTAAATTATTGTGATACACGTATATTCTACATATTTAAAAGCACCTGTAAATTCAATCGCAGAAGTATAGTCGGTGAACGTAATCATCCCGTTCATGATCTGACTAAAGTCCTCCGTTTTGGGTGAACAGTGCGAAAATTATCGGCGGCTGGGGCGACGTTGAGTGAACCATGTGCGCAGCTTACCCCTCGTCATCCCACAGATCTGTACAAGGAGTTGCGGGGCTACCGACAAGGCAGAATTAGAGAGTGAATTGGGAAGGGAAGAAAATCGGGAAAAATCACAAAGAAAAAAGATGTCAAATTATCCTGACAATATATTTTGTTCATATTACTAAATCCTAGGACACATGTAGACTACTGCAGTATTTGTTGTGCTTTACCATCTAATTGCGTCTGGGGTTACCCATTTTGTGAAGTTCCTAAATAAAACCTAAATAACCAGATAATGGGTGTTTATAACTAACTAGTTAATTAAACATTTTATATTATTTCTATTCATATCATAGATCACTGGTTACTAATGAACTCCCGTTATTGGTAATGTTGTTCTTATTCAGGAACTTCACAAAACGTGTGAACTCAGCCACACTTAGTTTGAGATGCACAAAATTATTGTGCAATCTAATAATTGTGTCTCACTTACCATGTTGTGAAGAGGGGAAAATACATTAATGGATGTCGTTTTTTTGGTCACACACACAGACAATTAACCCTGCATTTACGCAAAGAAACACAGATTTGTATTTATTTTTACTTAATATGGGCCAGTAATAATTCAGTCCGGGCCAGTGATTAAAAAGTTAACGTTGGACCCTGGGGGGGGAACTCACTGTTTGGGGGGGCACATAGAGAGTCTTACCGATAGTCCTGATGCTAGCGTCATCAACAACATCCTGCTCATTGTCTGATCCAAGTAACGTTAAACAGCTCGATGAGGTGCTGGGAGTTAGACCGTCATCAACAGACCTTCTGCTATCTGACATTGATTCATTTTTAGATTAGATTTTTTTATTCTGACGCATTTGAAAAGAAATCTGATATTCTAAATATATATATTCTATTGTAGACAAAATTATATTTTGAACAATTTTATGAATAAAGGTGGAAAATTAAAAACTGTATGAAAAACTAAAACTTTATTTGAAGTAGCTAATATCATTTCATTTTCACATGCTGTCAGCGGGGGGTGCTGCAGCACCCTCAGCACCCCTAGTTCCCGTGGCCATGGTCTTCCCCGAGGCCTCCTCCCAGCTGGAAGTGCCTGAAACACCCAGGGGGCATCCTTACCAAATGCCCAAACCACCTCAACTGGCCCCTTTTGAAGCAAAGGAGCAGCGGCTCTACCCTGAGATCCCAGATGACTGAGCTTCTCACCCTATCTCTAAGGGAAACAACCCTCACCTGAAACAAGTCCGAATTACTGCCGAGAACCCAGACACAGCTGGGTAACAAAAGTTTGTTACATTATACTTGAAATACGGTAATTGACTCAAATTATTTTCCATATGCGCTGTTGTCTTGATTTGCAGGTGTCTGCAAGTATGCTAAATAGACTTGAAACAAACAGTAGTAATTACATTTTGAGAAGACAAACAAGGAAATGGTGTTACAAAACAAAACATTTATTTTCTGTAGGATACACACGTAACTGTGTAGGGGGCGTGGTTAATTTAATGAAATAACATTTCCTATTTTTCATGCATCGCTATAAAATGCGGCCCTTCACTTGGTTTCAAAAGCTCAATGGGCCCCTGTTCTAACTCAATCAGTATGACAGAGTGATCTCCAGCCTTGTCCTCGTCAACACTCTCACCTGTGTTAACGAGACAATCACTGACATGATGGCAGCTGGTCCTTTTGTGGCAGGGCTGAAATATCCTATACATTTTTTTGGGGGGGGATTAAGTTCATTTTAATGGCAAAGAGGGACTTTGCAATTCATTGCAATTCATCTGATCACTCTTCATGACATTCTGGACTATATGCAAATTGCCATCATCACCACTGAGGCACCAGACTTTGTGAAAAGTAGTATTTGTGGCATTCTCACAACTTTTGACCAAGAATGTATATATTCATGTGCCGATTAACAGAGTCAAATAATACAATTTTAACTGCTTTAGTCAATCCTGCACTTAGTGATAACAAATATACTTCTCAACTATGGAAGCACTGGAACATGCATCTGTATCGGTTTTAACTATTGTCTATAGCTAATTGTATACATACAATATACATGTATATATGTATGCATGTATGTACTGTATGTAGGTATGTAGTTTTTTATATGGAAGTCAGTATGTTTGTATGTATTCATGTTGGTTTGTATGTGTTGTGTACTCTTTTATCTGGACCTTGAGTGTGCAAATAAAGTTAATAATATATCTAAGTAACAAGTTACCTACATTACTGCATCTATCTTTCCTGCATCACTATCAAAACAACAGTTTGTTTGGTCATTTATAGTTTTACCCCATACAGGTTAGGCAAACATGAAAATTCCAAACCACATGTTATGTAATCTTATCTAGAATTCTAAGCTAGCATTTATCTAGTTTGCTGCTAAGGCTATCAAGGTTTCTAAAGTTTCTGCTATTTCCCTTGTGAAAGCGAAAGGCCTGCGGGGTGTTCCGTGTAGTACAGTGGAATTTGCAGGATATCTCTGCTACAGTGGTCACAGGGTTCTCCAACTTTGCCCTGAGCTCCAGCACGAGGCAGCAAATTGGCACTGTGCAGCCCAGAACAAAGGATTGATGAGTCTGATTTAAATAGCTTGTTAAGACACTCTCTAAAGACTCCTTGTGTGCAGATCAGGTGCCTGTGAGTTATATCATGGCAGCGTAGATGGTGAGTGTAAACCTTCCACGTGTGTATTGACTACAGGCTTCATTGTTGAATGAGCAGTGTGATAAGAAGCAGACGGCTCGACGACATGTGGTAGGATGAACCGTGTGAGCGCCTTTCACCACCCCGCAACTGTTAAAAGAGTTGCAGAGTTGCCTACATGGCAGGGTCAATTAGGGGGAGAAAAATGGGTGAAGATAATACTAATACAAAAGTCTGAATGGCTGAACTTAACAGGTTTCTTGTTTGTTTACATATGACAGTTTAAATTGTCATACTATATAACTATTATGTATTTACACTATTGAATCTCGTACGAGTATTTAATTTCAGATTGTTTATTGATCTTTTTAAGGTGTAGTCTGGTCACATGATCGCTCCAGTGAATTTGTCGAGCTACTCCAAAAACCAACAGTGTAGCTCTCTGTCTTCTGTACCTTAGCAAGAGCATGGTGCTTGAAATGGCAAGGATGTGGGTTTCAATCCCGTAGGAGGCCAATAAAACGAAGTATAGAAAATGTATACACTCATTACTGTAAGTCATTCTGGAAGATAATGTCTGCTAAATGAGGTAAATGTAATGATAAAAACATAATTTCTCCTTGCCTAAAAGTGACCTTGGTCTGACACAGACATAGCCACATCCCAATTAAAATACGTTTGAGTTGTGCATCAAGGTGAATCAGAGGTTTCACTGCAGGCTAGATAAGATGTCACTCCTTTTTCATTTTTTATGCAAGGGTTTGGTTAATATTTTGTTCTCAGTTGCTTGGGCAATTTAATAAAATGTTTCTCAAACATGAATTGAGATGAATGGAGAGAAAATGAGAGATACAAAGAGACAGAGTGAAAGAAAAACACAAATGCAGTGGTGGTATAATACTTTTGAAAAGCTCAATGACCTACCACAGTTAATGCCCTTGTCCATTGTTATGCAAATACTATTGCCTCAGCAGCAACACTTGGGAATCAAGTGTAGGACTTATCATTTCAAACACTCTGTAGTTTATCAATCACAGAACCAAAAGGAAGCAAAGAGCCACTATCTGTAAATCCAGAGACACTTTATTCCACACCAAAGGGATAGTTCTCCGACATTAAAAAAAACATTGATTTCCTTACACTATGCAGGACAAGTCGCGACAGATTCAGTAAAAAGGGGTTTATTTCCCTACAGGCAGTTTCCAAATGCTAATGTTTAAGCATTGCTGGCATGCATTTAAATAGACTAGATTACATTATTCATCATGAAAACAAGGTTCTGATTTTGAAGCTCAACAAAGTAATTTACCAGTGACAGTAACATGATGCGTGAATTTGCTCATGTTGGTATAATGTCATGAATGGAATATGCGTGGCCATGGCATTGAAACAAGAGTACTGATTCTATCATAATTTATATTTTAGTAATTTTACAGATGCTCTGGTTACAGTATTGAGTGCATACATTTTGAAATTGCCCACCTGTGGGAATCAAAATCATAATTCTGGTATTAAAAGTAAGCTACAGTACCATGGTATGGCCTTACTGAGCTACATTACCTTATCCTGATTTTGCTTTAAGGATTTGGAAACGTGTCATTTTGGAAAATGTGTGATTTATAACTTTAAGCACTTCATAGTGAGTTCAATTTAATGCCCTTTCCTGACCTGTTATGACAGTCAGCATCAAAATTTGGATTTGCACGTTGTTTGGATCTATTTACAACGGTTTCTGGACAGAAACCTTCCATAGCACACATGGTGTTAACATTGGGAGTGTAATTAAAGGTTTCAGATTAAACGGTAGAAATTATATTTAACGGGGAGGGATAGGGAAATAATAAATTCGGTGCCTAACTATCATTAATCACAGCTAGTTCTTTTGTTACCGGGAAGCACGTGTTATACCGGTAGGCAAGACCGGGAATTTGTCCTCACACGGTGTAAAATACAGAATGAACGCACTGAGAAAGACGCACACACGGATTCAGGTTGCGGAGTTCGTGTGTGTGTATGTGCGCGCGTTTGTGAAAGAGCTGAATATACACAGGGGGCAGGGTTGCCGTTCGCAATAGAGTCACTTACCTGTGCCGAACGAAGACTGAACTGGGGATGGAAAGGTGCCAGTGACCCAAATAAGCTTGCCGCTCGATGAACGAACATGTTTTTTATGATCAACCGTTCGGTAGGTGTTTAAAGTGAAGGTCAATTCTAAATCATATGCTGTCAGTGTTTATTTTGTGTTTTCACCCGGAATCTTATCACTAAATCTCAATGGAAAGATAAAGGGAGTCCGTGCCAAGATATTAACTCCTGGAGATCCAACAAGTGGCTGAATTAATATTCTGGTTCTGCATTTACGACTGGACTAAAACAATGGATTAAGCACTGTTTAATGACTCATATTTTCTTTGTCTGTTTCTTACCGCAGTGAGAGTGCCCGCTGTTTCGATACGCTTGTTGCTCTGAAACCTCACTGACCGCGTCTCAGCAGATGGAGCCGCCGTGATGTTTATCGTTAAGCTAATGAGCTAGCCATTTTTGGCAATTTATCCAATTTTCAATAGCTACCAAAGAATTGTCAACATTGCCTACACTCGTCTCTTTATTTGAGTAACCAATAACTGTAAATTATTCAAAGAGATCAAAAGAATAATCCCACAGTCACCTTTTAGGCTACCAGGAGGAAATCACGGATCATATCGCATGAAACCCGTGGCCACAGCGGTTCCTTCTTATCTATGGACTTGACCCTCCGCACCCTCTTTGAAAGTGGGGGAAAGTTGTGAACGACTCTCTGAAGAACCACTCTATGAATACTAGGGTACAGGTGTCAGCCCCTGAACGTTACCGCAGCCATGCCTATCATGCATCCAATCAACTCCAATTTGATGTACCGGGGCATCTGCACCATCCCGGACATGCTCGCCTACCGAGCACCGGTGACCCTGCCTGAGGACGAGGTGGAAGGTGAGGATTCGATTTTACCTGTTCTGTAACGAGCTCTGCATAATCATAATACAACTTAATCATGGTGCTTTCGACATTTGAAAATAGTATTAGCTTCAGACTATATATACACACACAACTTTTATGTGGCTCTAACGTAACGTTATATCCCAGCAAGCGAACGGTGGAGTTACTACAGTTATCAGGTTCAGCACCACGGACAGCGCAGCACAGAGTACAAGTCCCCTGCCTCGCCGTTCACGAGGTGTTTTGATCAAGTTTACATTAGATTGTCATTCACCGAAAGAGTTAAATTTCTGACGTAACGTTTTCAATTATGAAGTTATTAATTTAAACATTTCATTGTTCATCATCGGGTTACGTTTGTGCAGAAAAGACTGTTGTGTTTGCACGCTGACAGGGGATTGCTTCAAAAGTGATGTCTGACGACTATTTGTCCACATAAATGAGAATGTGACTAATCTAAAACAGGCCTAATTAATGTTATACGGAAACTGGATTTCATGTATGATTATATAAACTACTGCATTATTTTAAGAGACTCACTGACCAATCAGAATTTGTTCTGAAAAGGCAATAGTTTCAAATGAAATCAAGCATTCTTACCCTCTGCATGTTACACTAGGATCACCCTGGGACACATATATTCATATTTCAAATATTTGTCTATTCACATGAAGAGAAATTGAAATTCATCACATGGTGGCTGCATAAACTGTATCATATGTAGAGATCTTGTGGAGAAGTCATCTCAACAAGAGAATCCTATTGTGACAGCAATCTCCCATTTAGTGTGGCTGGCTTAGTATGATTGACAAACATTATGCACTATACAACTCTCTCCTTGTTATTACATGGACACCCAGTGGAACAATTATCTTAGTGACACAGAAAACCCACATAGTACAGTGTCTGTCTTATTACTGAATTATGCACCGTTATTAATCTGGTTGTCAGATCAACTCAATCTCACTGAAGTTAATGGTGATAGACATTTCCTATTACAGTGACGATATTCAGCGTTGTGGTGTTTGGCTGGATGAACATGAAACCTGATAGTACAACACACTGGCAGACACCTCGCCTTGCCACTTGATTTAGGATTTGAATCAGATACAGTTTATTTATAGCTTGTATTTGAAAAGGAACCCCAGTGTGTTTAAGTGCATATGGGGGCGGCGGGTGGATTGAGGCACTGAACCTGTTTTCAGTACCTGAGACCAACAGCATGGGACTGCATGGTTGAAAATGTTGTTATACTGCATAGTGTTGTTGTTACATTGAGTGCTGAGAGTAGACATGGCAAAGAATGTGCCTTGAGGCACTGCTGTCACACAGGTTGGTTTTTAGGTAACTCTGCCCAGGTTCAAACAACTCTGCACATTGATTCGCATCAATCCATTAAATGATCAAAAGTTAAAGGTGTTATTTGTAGATTTTGAGCAGTAACAATGGAACAACTTTCTCTTTCAAGTGACCAGCTTAAAAAAGCTGTTATAAACTATATTTCTTCAATAATACCAATAAACAATATATGAGACAGTAACTCATCCTACTATGTACTGCTTTTCACACACAAAGCACAGCCTAATTTGCAGAAACACAAACACTGTGGTAGCACAAACTTTCCTGTCCTCATTGCAGTTTTAGTTTAAATGGAGAGAAGTCACTCCACAGTGTAGGGAATCATTGTTCTCAATTCGGCGGAAATTCTACACAGTGCCCCTTTAAAATAGCTTGAGGAAAGTCTCTCTACTGGTTTGTTTTCAGGGATCAGCAGGCATGTGGATGTTTGTCAAAAAGTTGCTCAAATCCTGTGATGGCAAAAGGAAAATTAGTCATTGTATTTCTGAGCAACATGTTTACCAAAAATGTGTAAGTGACTTTAGTTAACAACGTCTTCAAAATGATTAAAAAGAAAATGTTTTACAAATTTTAATCAAATTATCTGACATTGCATAGCTAGCAGCATATTACCTGCTTATTTTAGGGATAGAGATGAGGTTATTGTTAAGGTTTGATTTTGAATTTGATTGGCTGATGCTGGAGAATTGGCAGACTTGCTTAACCTCTCAAGTTTCCCCCTAATTGTCAAATTCTGACTAAAAAACATCCACATGTGAGGTATCAGGACCTCTGAGATGCATTACAGGGCTCCTTCTGGCAGCAGTTGATGTCAATGTAAATTATTCAAATACATCACGTTGACCTATCTGACAGAGTGCATGCATAACTGGGAACATCTGGTTATTGGTGGTTGATGGGAGATCTTTACTTTGCAGTGGTTACCAATGCCGATATCTTCCTGGGATAAAAGTGAGATGACTGTATTATTGAACCTGGAGTTAAATGCTTTACAAGTGCACACACTTGTATGCACGAATTGATGCACGCAGCATCTTTCTTAAGCAAGCAGCACACACACCTGCACCCTCATGTGCACAAACACATGTGCACATGCACACAGGCATGCATGCACACGCACGCACACATGCACACATGCTTTGGTCTTGGCAAAACACAAAAAAACATTCAGTGCCCCAACTGGTTTTAATTAAAAAAACTGGTTAAATGTCTTTTGGATGATGTGCTTTTAGACACTGAGCTTATGCAAAAAATATTCTATGAATATCTTTTGACACAGAGGTCAACTTGATTATAAATACTGTGGATAATTGTGAAATACGTGTCTCATGTACTAGCAAATGCAGGGAAAGTAAACAATTAAAAACAACCTTATTTAAATCAAAACACAACCTTGTTCTGAAATTTAAATATGCCAAGGTGACATACAGTGAGCACCATAATTAATCGGACAGTGACAATTTTTTGTTATCTTGGTTCTGTACTCTAGCACTTTGAGTTTGAAAGGATACAATGACAATGAGGTTGAAGTGCAGACTGTAAGCTTTAATTTGAGTGTATATTCATACATATCAGATGAACCGTTCAGAAATGCCAGAAAACCACCTGTCAATAGTCAAACAGCCTGCAGTACAGGCATGGCAGAGGAACACCAAGGAATATACCCAGCATCTAGTGATGTCAATGCATCACAGACTTTAAGCAGTCATTGCATGCAAAGGATATGCAACCACTCTCTCAACGTCAGCAAGACAAAAGAGATGATAGTGGACTTTAGGAAGCAGCAGAGGGAGGGTCCTGCCCCCATACACATCGATGGAGCTGAAGTCGAGAGAGTTTTAGAGTTCAAGTTCCTTGGTGTGTTCATCAGCGACAACCTCACATGGTCCAGACAGACAACCTCGCTAACAAAAACTGCCCAAAAGTGCCTATACTTCCTGAGGAGACTCAAGAAGTTTGGCATGTCTGTCAGGATTTTAATAAACTTCTACAGGTGCACCATTGAGAGCATCCTCTCAGGCTGCATCACAGCCTGGTACGGCAGCTGCTCCGCTGCTGATCGTAAGGCCCTTCAGAGGGTGGTGAAGTCAGCGGAGCGCATCATTGGCTGCTGCCTCCCCTCCGTGCAAGGCATCTACCATAAGCGATGCCTTAGGAAAACAAAGAATATCCTCAAAGACCACAGCCACCCAGGCCGTGAACTTTTCTCACTACTGCCGTCTGGTAGAGGTTACCGGAGCATCAAGGCACGGACCACCAGACTTAAAAACATTTTCTTTCCACAGGCCATTCGGCTGCTCAACATGGAACACAGACACTGATCGCAAATCGTCTGTTGAGCACTAACACTCTCTGGTCACTTTCTGCTCTCTACATCTGATGTAGCAGAATTCAATGCACCTTTAAAAGCAATTTTCCATCCAAATCAATAATATTTACTAGTTCTACCGTTGTACATTTTCCAGACCACTGCTCAGTACATAGCGTTTTATTATTATTATTACTATTGTCATTATTATTTAAAATTCTTATATTGTTGTAATTCTTGTTTTTAAGCCCACTGCATAGAATCGCCGTGCCATGTCAAAAGAATTTCTCTGCATAGGAAGATGTATGTTATTCGATGCATATGATAAATAAACAAGAAGAAAAAGTGAAGTTATTTAACTGGACAAAATATATATTTTAAACCAGACACACGTTGTAAAATGCGTAGTACAAAAACCCCTGTGATTTTGATTTTGACTAATACATACATGACTAATACTAATTGGGAATAGCATGCACCTGGATAACTAATGAAGATTGATTGGTTCCATCCTACATACTTTTTTACAATGTGGCTGATGGAACATTAGTATTGTTAGAGGATAGAGAAATCTATCATAAGTCAAATGTTTTTTTTGATTAAGATAATAGATTAATGAAATTACACTCTTACCTTGGTTAACATGCCAGGACAACCATTGATCAGAAAACACATATCTATATATATTGTTTTATTACTTTGTAGACCTGATTTCAGATTTAGTAATGGGATAGGTTACTTCTCGCTTCAAATGTTTTCAGAAAAAGGTTTTATAACTCCTACAGCAAAATGTATTACATTTACAAGTTCAAAATTTGAATTATTCACTCCATTGAAATTGTATACAATTGTAATCGCTTATAAACATCAATTTAAGAAAAATTAAGACTACACAAGCAGGAACAATATACACACATCCAAACACTGGTACTGAACATTTGTCACCTATTTAAATCTCTATCCCACATTCTCAACATCCTACCAAACCTTCAGCCTACTAGAATGTAAATAGATATGTTCATTGGCACTATAACTGTATAGTTTGGAATGGAAACCTACAAGATGGTTACCCTGGAAATCCAGAGTTCTCGCGAGAGCACAATTTGAATTTGCTCAGCAAGTTACTCTGGCACCGAGGAATTCTGCTCATTAACTATGCCCTTGTATCCGAGCTGCACCAATCACATCGGTGTATCTGATATAGGCGTGCCAGAGGCATGTTAAACAGATGACGACATGACAGCTCTGCGACCTCGAAGTCATTAGTAAACATTGTAAGATCGCTATGGATTAACACCAGTTGTTTAAAACGATGTGGGCCACTACAATGAACGAGTTAGACTTGGCTTTTTGTCTAAAAGAGGAACAAAAGACGGGGCTCGAATCATTCCTTTTTTATAAAAGGACGTTTTTGCTG
>JACXGM010005342.1:0-11924 GCA_016801145.1 Umbra pygmaea | reverse complement strand
AAGATGGTAGCTCTCCAGAAAAAGGGCTGGACAACTATGGTTTAAACAATTTGCCAGCTCCAAACTTAACATAGTACCTACAGTATAGGCATAGTTGTTGACAATGGTGTTGTTGAATACACAGGTTTGAGGCTCTCCCACCTAGAATAAGACGTGTAGCTTCTTTTTCCAACTGACAGATTGAATAGGAGCAGTTTTTCAGAAACTCTTTTATTTGCCGTCATTAGCATCATCAATTTTCTGTGTTTTTTTGTCATCTCTGTCACTCCATCAGCAACATTAGAGGGAGTCACATGACTACAGAGAAAAGACTTGGCATCACACAGAAATGTATTTGCACAATGATGCTCAACATGAGAAGAAAACCTTTCCTTTTGTGTTGGTCCAAACTTTTGAATGACACTCCTTTAACAGGTACATTTCAGTCACATGATCACCACCAATAAAGACATCCCAATCAGTGTGCGTAGCAGGGTGTTTGTCGGGGCGCAGTGCATTTTAAATGCCAAAATCAGTTGTGTTTCTTAGTCATTTTCAATTTCCTCTTTAATGTACAGCATGTCATTTAAATGGGTCACAGTTGTTTTCTAGTCATTCAGTAGTTTTGTCTATTGGCAGTCTACAACACCCTGTGTCTTTCAACAGACACTGTTTCATTTTGTCTAATGATATGAGACAGAGGGGAATGCACCAGCTCACTGCAATCGGACACTGTCACAAAAGAGCTAAGCCGCTCAGCCTTTCCACCCAAATCAGTGCCAGATGCTTGGCCGCAGCGTGTAGTGATCAGACAGACGGAATTATAAAGAAATCCTCTTCAGATCACAATGTATTTTAGAGTGATTTGAATGCATGATTTCCAGCACCCGCCGTTCACAATGATCACAATTGTGCGCTGACTGGAACGTGATTTTCAATGCTCATCAATCAGGCTTCTGAAAGAAGCAAAATTACACCGATTTGCCCTCTCTCTCCGCGACTAAATATTAAAAGAAAATCTATAATGTAAAGTTGATGTGCTTATGGCTGCTAGTAAGCAGAGAGCCCCTGGAGACGAGGACCGAATTGTTTCTGGTCGTCAGAGATGTTAAATGCATCAGAGGCAATCAGGCGATTTAGGAGGAAGGGCGTTTTGACTCTGGATGGTCATTTAGCACATTGGTGTCTGTGGAAGTGAGGACAGTTCGGGCAAATTTTAATGACACACACGCCAATAACTTGATTTTCAATGACTGTCTTGGACACTCAGGGCAGTCAGAGGAAGGAGGGGGACATCACTCACCCAGCGCCTGGGAGGATTGTCAGAGGTTATAATTGGAACATAATTTTTTTATCTTGCTCTCGAGGCTTAAACCTGTGTGTGGGATCACATATTGCAAATGTACAATGAGACCAGGTAATGTGTTCTCAACTAGATATGATGCGTGACAAATGTTCACGAAGACAGGAAATGGGGTCCACTAAGTGTAATTTGTGTAACTCCTCCTCCGTGATGTTTAAAGGAAGTACGATTGCACCCTAGCACCCCAGCACCCCAGCCCATTACAGTGGCCCCTGAGTGGCCTGCAGTCTGCAAAATCCACAACCCAACATCCATTAATTATATTTCCTAAATGACATAGTGACCTATGGGTGGCATTGGGAAACTAGCAGCATTGTCCATTATTTACTTGCCAATACCACACCCCAAAACCACCAGTTGTAAGATATGTTTAATTTTAGCTGGCTTACTTCCACCAATAACTTATTTCCATAATTTAGGTTAACTCTTGCCAGCCAGCAACCACTAAACTCTATACTGGCTTTATAGGGCCGACTGGGCATTTCTCACCTTTTACTCCTGTCAGGCTAACTAAGAAAATCTTTATACTGTACAACAATTTTGTTAGGAGAACCTTTAGGAATGAACTGTTTTACAAACTCAATTAAGGGGAGGTGCCTGGAGTCATCCTATTCTAAATCAACCAAATCAACAAGTCACTTTTCACGCCTGAGGTGCAGTGAATGGCTTCACTCATTTCACTATCAAAACCTAGTGGCTGTAATCTACGATGAGATTCTATTGGCTGTTGTCCCCGAGAGGCAGGAAGCTAAGGCAGTGCTAATAGGAAGTGATTTCAAATAGAACTCAGATAAGTAATCTCTCTCATGAGCATCTCTGAGTCACATAATTCTAGTCAGCTATTTAAGCTGTACGAAAGACATATTTTAACGCTTTCGTTATTTCCTACCGGTTGTGCTTATTTCCCTCAGCAGAAGCGCACAACCCCTGCACTGCATATTGTTTCTTCCTAATGACACTGACAGCCTGCAAGGCTATTTTGATAAATATATATATAATGCTGCTCCACTTCACTTGTTGATGTAGAGGAAAAGTTGACATCTGATAGCCCCGAGGAGAGGGTTTGCTTTCCATTTTCGTGGAAACACTTGAGTGAATACAAATGAAGATATTTAAAGGCTCTTGCATATGCTCAGTAGGCTGTGGCAGAAATTATGCACTTAAACATGTGCAGGATTTGTGGGTGTTGTGGAGGTGTATTTTCAAGGGGTCAAACCATTCAATGAAAACATATGCTGCCATGGTGATGAGGACAAAAACATACCAGTGACCCATATTCATGGTAAAGATGTGTCGGCTGTTTTCTCAGTGCCAAGTGGATCAAACACACACAACTGTGCATTAAAAGTTATACCTTTAGTCAATCAAAAGGTAATAAAAATGGATTACTTTTGACCTTCGATACTGTATTTCAAATGATGCCCTCCGTTGAGGGCCCCTGGTGTAGGACTCAAGGTAGAAGGGGTACAAAGTATATAGACCCCTAACATGTGGAAGGGCCCTCAAATGCAGGAATAAAGAGGGGAGTGGCCCTAAGAGCAGGGGCATTTCTCTAGGCACAGGCAACCTACAGTAGGTGGTTGCATAAGGTGCCACCTGCGGGAGAGGACGCCAAGTAGGCGCCCCCCACCCGCCCTTAACTTCAGGTCGATTGACACTTGAGAGCATCAAAGCATCGTATCTCCCAAACCATACATGCTAGAAATTAGTTGTTGGTACCAGTGGCAGTGCGTGGACATTTTTACTGAGGAAGCCAGTGAACTTAGTATGAAAATCATATTTATATTGTTTTCCTCCGTGGGTGTTTACGGGCGTGCACGCCCTTTAAATAATAAAGAAGTCAAAAAATATTAGCATTTCAGAAATCAAAACCTTAGGAAATGGACAGCGGCCGACACGAGCACACACGCCTATTAACTTGATAATAAAGCCGGCAATCTTTCAATTCAGGACAGCAACACTTCTCACAAATACAGATAGGATTGGAGATTAAAAGTTTAACTGACATGTAACCACGATCAGTTTCGTGGAAAATTAAGAATCAATGCCACCGCTCCACTTAGCAACAACTGCAATGTTGAATTTACAACTGCAATGTTTCATAATAGCCTACTGGCAGTCTGACACACGACGTGGGTGCTCAAGCTCCGGAGCACGCACGTTATCGGCGCCTATGCTTCCTTATGATAACATAATGACTGTTGAAACAACGAATTCCTGAAGTGGAATAGACTAATGAAATGCTGAAACTATGTCATTCTGAATTGTCTTTGACATACACGTAAATATAGTAGCTCATGCTAGGTGCTCTACCGTACGGTGTTATCAAAGTCGGTGAAAGCTTGCACTAGCTAGCTCTACAAATTTCCCCTTGTTGCAAGATCTGCTACCTGACTGTCTATGTAGCTGATGACTCGTTGTGTGTCTGAGGCATGTGATTGGTGAGAAGCCAGGTTCAACTTGCCCTCGCTTGTTTTTTTCTTTACGATGAATTGACCATTCAATGTCAAGCTCGGTCAAACCTAGCCTCACTCTGATTGGCTGAAAATGTTAATTTTTTTCTTCAAGGGAGGCCCCCTTGGAGAAAAATAGATATTTTTGAGCGTTTCTATCATTTAATTTCCTATGGTGAAATTATTTTACATATTAAATTATGTTTTATATTTTATGAAGAGGCCAGGCTTCCTTTGGCCTCCTAGAGAAACCACCACTGGTTGGTACCATCTGAAAGAGGGGGTTCTGCCGCAAAGAATGGTTTGTCCATGTGGGTTATCACAGTCTGAGATTTCGATTTTCAAAGTTGGCTACTCCTCGTTGTCTGTATTTTTTCAAAAAAAACAAAAAGTATGAAGTGAAAATGACAAAATAACATACATGCCACGAGGAAGGAGTGTATTAATTAATCTTTATGTAGTTTTAATTATTGTAAAAATAAAATGACACATTAACTTCAACACATTAACCTATTTATTAATTTATAAAATTAATTTAAATTAGGGGAGGCTGGGGGAGGCTGCTGCTGCTATAACATAAATACAGCATTTAGTTAAGCATAGTGACAGACTTTCTGTTGTTGTTTCTGACAGGATTGAAGTGAAGACATTTTCTTATGATGTGAATTTTTGGTAATATGACAGATTGATGATTTGAATGTTATATTTACAAATTAAATAGTAATTTACATGAATTACTCTCATTAGTCCATAAGCCAGCTAGCTATCAAGGTAACATTCTTTGCTAATGGTAGGAAACCTTTGGTCTAACCTACTTTAATGAAACTCAACTGGCAGTGGCCAGTAGGCTACACTCTTGGCTACACAGTAGGCTGCCCATTGAGGCATAGTTTAATTAGGAAAAAAATTAAATAAATAAGTTAGATTTTTGTATCAACTTTCGCAAGTGTCTCAATCCCATCTTATGCACGATAGACAAATGTTACAACAATTCAGGTTCTTCAGAGCTATGCCATAGGGCAGTGGTTCACAAGATGATTTCCAGGAGAAAAAAAATTCAAGGTATATCTGTAGAGCGTCAAACACGATTATCTCACGAACCATACATGCTAGCCACTAAAGCTTGATACCATTGGAAAGGCTCATCCCTGTGGGTTAGACAAAGCCGGAGCTATGGTGCCAAACGGTCAGCTTTTTTACTAAACACATTACAGAAAGGAAGTAGGAAGTGAAAATGACAAAATAACAACTTTGCAATGATGTAGGACATCATTTGATTGACCATAAAAAATCAAAAGAAAAATACCTGTGATTGGCCAGGAATTAAATTATATTGCACGTAGGGGTCCGCGTGGTGTAGTGGGCTGCATCACAATGGTCATGTGTTCGAGCCTGACCATGGGTTCACTGACTTTCCCCGGGCCTCCTGCATGAGGCAGCACAAGATTGGCAAAGCATTGCCTTGGATTTGGGTTAAATAAGTCAGATAATCTATCCTACCAGGTCACTCTCCATGTGTTCAGGACGGGTGCCTTTAAATTCAATCGCAGAAGTATAGTCGATGAACATAATCATCCTATGCATGATCCGACTAAAGGCTTCCGTGTTGGGTGACCAGTGCAAAAAGAATTGGGGGCTCGGGTGACATGTGGCGAACCATGTGTGCACCCCTGGTCATTCCACAGATCTGTCCAAGGACTTGCGGAGCTGCCAACAAGACAGGATTAGAGAGGGAATTGGGAAGTGAGGAAAATCTAGAAAAAAAATCACAAAATCATTTTATTAGAATGCATGCTGGCAGATGATTATAGTGCATCCAGAAAGTATTCACAGTGCTTCACATTTTCCACATTTTGTTATGTTAAAACCTTATTCCAAAATGGATTATATTCACTATTTCCCACAGAATTCTACAAACAGTAACCCATAGTGGGATACTGTGAAAAAGTGTGTTTGAAATCTTGAAAAGTGTGTTTTGAAAAAGCACATATACATAAGTATTCACAGCCTTTGCCATGACACTCAAAATTGAGCTCCGGTGCATCCTGTTTCCATTGATCATCCTTGAGATGTTTCCACAACCTCACTGGAGTGAATTTACCTGTGGTAAATTCAGTTGATTGGACATGATTTCAAAATGCACACACCTGTCTGTCTATCTAAGGTCCCACAGTTAACAGTGCATGTCTGAGCCAGCCGTGGTTGGTGGATCTTAATTGAGAAAGCCGGGCACGCATTATGTCCGGGACCAGAGTGAATGGAATGGTGTGTAAGGCATCAAACCCATTGTGTGATACCGTTTCCCCCAGTTCGGACGGTAATGCGAGCCCGCCGTCCCCAAGTAAAATTCACAAACCTTGGCTGGTCAGAGCACAAACCAAGCCATTAAGTCCAAAGAATTGTCTGTAGACCTCCAAGAGAGGATTGTATCGAGGCATAAATGGAAGACATTTTGAACCACCAGGGCTATTCCTAGAGCCTGCCGCCCGGCCAAAATGAGTGATCGGGGGAGAAGCGCCTTAGTCAGGGACGTGAGCAAGAACCTGATGGTCACTCTGACAGAGCTCCAGTGTTTCTCTGTAGAGAGAACATTCCAGAAGAACAACCATATCTGCAGCACTCCACCAATCAGGCCTGAATGGTAGAGTGACCAGACAGAAGCCACTCCTCAGTAAAAGGCACATAAGAGCCCATCTGGAGTTTGCCAAACAGCAACTGAAGGACTCTCAGACTCTGAGAAACCAAATTCTCTGGTCTGAAGAAACAAAGATTGAACTCTATGTGTCATGTCTAGAGAGAAACCAGGCACAGCTGATCATATGGCCAATACCATGCCTACAGTAAAGGATGGTGGTGGCAGCATCATGCTGTGGGCATGATTTTCAGTGGGAGGAACTGGAAGACTAGTCAGGACTGAGTGAAAGATGAATGCAGCAATGTACAGAGACATCCTTGCTGAAAACCTGCTCCAGAGCGCTTTGGACCTCAGACTGGGGTGAAGGTTCAACAATGACCCTAAGCACAAAGCCAAGATAACAAAGGAGTGGCTACAGAGCAACTTTGTGACTCAGCCAGACTAGAGCCTAGACTTAAACCAGATTGAAAATCTCTGGAGATATCTGAAAATGACTGTGCACCGATGCTCCCCATCCAACCTAATGGCGCTTGAGAGGTCCTGAAAAGAATGGGAGAAACTGCACAAAAAAAAGGTGTGCCAAACTAGTAGCATCATACTCAAAAATACTTGAAGCTGAAATTGCTGCCAAAGGTGCTTCAACAAAATATTGAGCAGAAGTTGTGAATACTGTACGTGTGACTACACACCTTTCACGATTCCTCATTGAAAATGGAGAGAGAGAGACAGGTGCGAAGGGTTTGCAATAATCCAATACTTTTATTCTCAGGACTCGAAAACAAAACTGCCACGTGGGGCTAAACAAACTCTATAGATAAAAGATACTGAAACAACAGGAACACGTAACAGGAAACATTGAACGACTAGAGACTAGACCAAACACTAAACCTAAATACACTTACTAACGATGACAATGAAAAACACCTGGACATGGAAATTAACTAAACCGTGATCTATTGGGTGAACAGAAACATGTGACAAGACCTGGAAGTGAGGGGCGGGAACATAAACCCAAAACAAAACACACCGGGATTAATCTCAATACAAAACAAGGCAAGGCACAAAAGGGACACTAGGGGGAACCATTACATAACACACACTGGGAAGCAACTAAAAGGGAACATGTGAAACAGAACATAGAAACATAACCACCGTGCATAACACTAAATGACAAGGGAGACATAAACACAAGAGACACTAAACAAAAGAGAGTCCATATAACAGCCCAACTAGGGCTGGACGTTACAGCTTTAACCCAACTTACAACAAACAACTGTACTTACCAAAAATTAAAGCACTGCACACTGCATAAGATGTCTGCTATTCAGTCCAAAGATGTGTTACTTCCTTATTGGAAGTTGGGCTGCTGGGACAGGTGGTAGTTTAAACAGGAGGGGAGTGACATCAGTATACAATTCTGATTGGCTAGTAATCAGTCACATGAGGTCAAAATGTCTGCAGTTTGATGAAGTGAAAAAGTATTTCTGTGGTGCAGGGGTAAAGCAAAGATCTATGATAATTGCAAGGTCCTTGGTTCAAGTCTTCTTCTAAAAAAAGTGTTTATTTTATATTCACATGGAGTAAAAAACGATTGCAATGATACGATTTTGGAAATATTAAAATTATTCTTACATAATTGTGTAAGTTTAACAATACATGTTAATATGTTACATTGTTTTCAATAGATGTTAATTTCTCTGATGACATTTTTAGAAATCACTCCCGGGGACCCCAACCTACAATATGTAGTTATGACTTGAACCTGCTTAACTGAATCAAGCAGCCAAGGCTACATAATTAGTAGACAAGTTGGTTCAAGTGTGCTAGTTTTGGGATACATCTACCACACCTAAACAAATTATTTGTCTTTACATTTACATCATATAAATATATCCTGGCCCCCAGTGGGAATCAAACCCTCAACCTTGGACGGGAATTACTTATGCTCCTACCAAGGGAGCTACACTGAGTCTTTAATCTCTCTTTGAATTAAAGTATACACATCTTGACACACAAATATTACTTTTCAAAGAACCATTTGTCTTACTGTAAGAACCATGCATTAAAAAACATAAAAGTTTTCCTTGGAACCATCAGAAAGCAATAGCCATTTAAAAACTTTGGGGAAATTGAACAGCTCCAACCAGTGGTTGCTTGGTTAACCAATCAAGTGTTACTGTAAACCTGGCAGTCTAAACTCGTAATTCGAAATCACTTAGCAAACTACACTTTCTGCAATATTTGCAAATGAAGATGAAATTCGTATAACCTTTTTTTCTTGAATGTTGCATGTGGCATTGAACCCAGGCCACTGGAATAAAAGATCAATGTGCTAACCAAAGTGCCACCACACACTGTTTTATGTAACATGGAAAGCTAATCATGCTTCAATAGGTCAGGAAATGCTTTACCCTTTAAAGCATTATGTCAAACCCGTTCCACAGAAGGCCTAATGTATGCAGGTTTTAACTTTTACCTAGTATCAGACTGATTGATTAGGTCACTTATTGGTTAGGACCTGGCAGCAGGCACGGTTCTTGCAGGGGGGCAAACTCGTTCGCCTGGCAGCACTGTGTTATGTCTGCAACACAAACTCTGATTTGTCCTTTCAGAATAATAGCGCTTGTAATTCATTACAATAATCATTGTTAATTCATTACATAGATACTGGGTCTATGTTCATGTGTTGCTAAAATTTGTCTATTGTTGGATAAAACAGACTCTAGTGAATGTTTTCACATGAGACACTGACAATATATTCAATACATTTCTGTGTACGACGTATTTGTTACTGTTTTCAATGAAACGTTGTAATTGAAAAAATGTGAAATTGCATTTGGTTACAATTCACTAGCTTTGTATTGACTTCACAATGATTATTGAAATGAATTAAAATGAGTGCTATTATTCTGAAAGGACAAATCAAATAATTTGTGTTGCCAACATAACATAGTGTTGCTAGGCGAACGTGTTGGCCCCCCTGCTAGAATCGCACCTGCCTGGCAGTCAAGGGGCCCTATATTAACGATCTAAGTGCACGGCGTGAAGCGCATGGCACAATTGTGCATTGGGAGTGTCCAAATCCACTTTTGCTAGTTTAACTGCAAAAAAAAGGTCAGTGCACTGGGCACATGGTCTAAAAGGGTTGTTCTCTGTGGCATAATTAATAATAGGTGTGGTTTAGGCGTAACATTCAATACACCAGTCCGTGTCATCACCCAGTCCCTTTAAAAGCCACGCATGTTTGTACCTAGGCACATTGCTATTATGATGGCGGAGTTGCCAAGCATGAAGAAGAGATCTTCAGGAGAAGAAACTGATCTGCTTGTGATGTGTACACTGAGACTACAGGCACATTTTACTGATGCACTGTTAAAATAACACTATAATGCTGCGCTATTGACTTTAGACCAGGTTTTTGTTGGTCAATGGCATGATCAATTTCTGATGCATCAAGATAGCAATACACCTAGAATTATCCTGAACCCACCTCCCTGTCAGACCAGCATGCCCATGGGCACAAAGATGGGCACAGGTGCATTAAGACCCTAGGTCTTAGTTGGGCACTAATTGAAGAGAAAGACCAAAAACCAGCATACACTAGGCATTGAACCGGTTTACTATTCCCTGGAACCGGTTTGACACCTGTGCTTTACATAATAATTGCTTTCATTTCAAGAACATTGTGTGTACCTGAAAGGTTCTTTACCTTTTAATGGATTCCCCTGGAAACCTTAGATCCAACAAAGAACCTTGCTAGATCCCCTTTTTTTCAGAACCCGTTTTTTATTCTGGACATAATAAAGTTCTTCAAGAGAGGTGGTGCTGGAAGTTCTGCCGAAGATCAGTCAGGTGAGAAACAAAGATTTGACCAATTCAGACAGATACAAAATTTTAATGGATTGATCACTCATTATGCCTTGAGTTATTGTAAATTTGAATTTAATAACAATAATTTGTAAAAACAGACAATAATGAGAGAAAAAACTGCTGGCTGAGGGAGCTGGCATGATGGAGGTTAAGGATCAACTTGTAGAAAGAATCCGGAAGATCTTCAAGGTTTCAGTTAGAATTAGGCTATTTAATGATCTGTGCTTAGTGGTCACTGCATTGCAGGACAGTCTGTGCACGATGGTCATAAGTTCGAGCCTGACCATGGGCTGACATAGTGCTGCCCAGGATTTGGGGCAGATAAATCAGATTACCTATCCTGCCACATTGCTCTCCAGCATCTCCTTGTGTTCAGGCGCCTGTAAATTAAATCGTGGATCAGTGAACGTAGTCATCTTTTGCATGATCCGACTAAAGGATTTTGTGTTAGGTGAACAGTGCAAAGAAAATCGGTGGCTCGGGCGACATGTGGTTGGATGAACCATGTGCGCGCCCCTCACCATCCCACAGATCTGTACAAGAAGTTGCATAGCTGCCGACAAGGCAGAGTTAGAGAGGGAATTGGGAAGGGAGGAAAATCTGGGGAAAAAAAAAATTGGGCTGTTTTTGATGACAGGCTTATCATGCTCATGCATGAACTAAATGATTCATGAGATTTGCAGTTTAAGAGGTTTACACATCAAACATAAATTTCTTCATAATTATTCTTCCCACCATAGAAATAAAAAAACTGAGTGATTTACCAAGACTGTTTATTTATTCAAATGTTTGGACTTATTTTGAAGGATCATGCAAAAGGAGAGGCTGAGATCAGGGGAGATTGAACAAAGTATTACTACCCCTGAAGCTGGCTTTTTTCTTTTGTCTGGGGGGGGCGGGCACAAGATTGATCAGAAACGCCCCTACATCCGGGACAGCATGATGTGCCGGGCCTAGAATTTTGTGCTACGTCCCTGACCAGGGCAATTCAACTCTGGTCCTGGAGTGCAGAAACACTTGATATTACCTGTTGGCACTTAGCTGGAGTCTTAGATGTTAGATAGTCCTTAAATTATTAAGAAAGGATGAAAACCTAAAGTAAATTATATATATATATATATATATATATATATATATATATTACCTGTTGGCACTTAGCTGGAGTCTTAGATGTTAGATAGTCCTTAAATTATTAAGAAAGGATGACAACCTAAAGTAAATTATATATACAGGTCCTTCTCAAGAAATTAGCATATTGTGATAAAGTTTGTAATACAAAAAAAAAGAAAAAGTCAACCTCCAAATAATTATGTTCAGTTATGCACTCAATACTTGGTCGGGAATCCTTTTGCAGAAATGACTGCTTCAATGCGGCGTGGCATGTAGGCAATCAGCCTGTAGCACTGCTGAGGTGTGATTGAGGCACAGGATGCTTCGATAGCGGCCTTAAGCTCATCCAGAGTGTTGGGTCTTGCGTCTCTCAACTTCCTCTTCACAATATCCCACAGATTCTCTATGGGGTTCAGGTCAGGAGCGTTGGCAGGCCAATTGAGCACAGTAATACCATGGTCAGTAAACCATTTACCAGTGGTTTTGGCACTGTGAGCAGGTGCCAGGTCATGCT
>JACXGM010005341.1:11832-35460 GCA_016801145.1 Umbra pygmaea | reverse complement strand
CCCAGCTGGCGTAATAGCGGTGTCTGGGATGGTGGAATCCAGCCACGTTTCAGTAAAGGCTAACACGCAGCAGTTGGCAATGTCTCGCTGGAAGATAATCCGAGCATGAAGTTCGTCCATTTTATTGTCAAGTGATTGAACATTTGCAAGTAAAATGCTCGGTAACGGTGGATTGCTGTATCTCGTTCGTGATCTGCATGGAGCCCCCGCTCGCTTCCCTCGTTTCTTCTTCCTGCGACGCCTGCGTGTGAGTAAACAAGTCGTCGACGGCGGGATATTCCAGTTGCAGCAATTACTCCGGTAAGTGGAAAAAAAGTCTGTATCCAGTGAATTACGTATATCCAAAAGTGCTAGTCGGTCATACTGTATGAGCGACAGTGCAGGAGGTGCAGAAATACAAACTAAAAAAACAGTAATAAGCCAAAATCTGCATAGAGTGAACGGAGCCATCGTCCATGCGACCATTCTCTACGGCGCACGAAAACACTTCTTGGAGAAGTGTTGGGAAAGGGAGAAAATGCAAAAGCTGAGTTTTGGGTGGGTAGGTTCGGACGTAGCAGAGCAGATGAAAGTCTGAGGGGTGGAATTTTGTCCAACAGTGTGTTGGCCTGCGAGGCCAGTATGGATGCTGCATAGTGCCTGTGTGGATGTGGAGCTGCTTAAAGTCAAGCGCAGCAGTGAAGCAGTGCGCAATAATACAATAATACTATAGGCATAAGGATAAGAAGTACGGAGGCTTTGTACGTTTTTTCTGATGGATCGAAAGATACAGTGACGGAGAAGACGGGGCAGCGGTGGTGATTCCTAGGTATCAGACAGGAATCAGCAAGAGAACCTCTGATTTTCTGAGTGTATATGCAGTGGAATTGATTGGGCAATTATTAGCGGTGCAATGGGTGGAAGAAGCAAAGGAGAGTCAAGTGCTCATTTGCAGCGATTCCGTGTCAGCAGTAGCAAGTCTCGAAGCAGGTACAGCTAGGAATCATCATGATCTGGTATATGAAATTTTGTTTGTGACATCAAGGCTCGCTGACCAGGGTAAAACGATGGTGTTCATGTGGATACCTGCGCATGCCGGGATTTCTGGAAATGAGAGGGTGGGTAAGTTAGCAAAGGAGGTGGTTAAGAAAGGAGCTGTGGAAAAGTGTGTTAAACTGTCAAGGGCAGAGGGGAAAAGCATTGTGTGGAGGGAAATTTCCAACCAGTGGCAAGCGTATTGGGATAGGGGAAATAAAGGTAGACGGCTGTATATTTAGCAAAATTAAGTTGGGGGAGTGAGTAATAGTGGGGCTAACCAAAGAGAGCAGGTATTGATTAGTAGACTGAGGATTGGACATAGTGGATTGAATGGTACACTATTTATATTGGGAAAACACCTGACTGGACAGTGCAGTATGTGTAAGGTGACGGAGACAGTGGAACATGTCCTGATGTCGTGCGGGAAATTTATACAACACAGAGAGGTTATGTATGCAGGATTGCATGTGGAGGGACAAGAGGTGTGTAGGTTTAAAGATATTCTGGACAGGGGGCTGGCTGTAAATGGATGGAAGCATATATTTAGGTTCTTGAAAGACACAGGGCTACTTAAGAAGTTGTAGGTGAGGGGATGAACAAATGAGTGAAAACCAGTAGGAGGCGGTAATGCAACAATGTGAATGCAAACTGCCGTTAAACCCTAATGAAGAAGAAGAATCCCTTGTCGGTTATTATCTTTGGTCTCAGTGTACTGGTTGCTTCTGGATTTTCTGTCATCATTATTATTGTCTGGAGTAATAAACCTCCTGCTCTGCATCTGTCTCCTGCATTCGTTTTTTGGAAACTTTACACGTGGGGGACAAGCTGTGATTACAATATAAAGGGGGGCATGAGCTAAAATGTTTGGGAACCCCTGTGCTACACAAAGGTGGGGATACAAATGTCCTTTATACCTACCGAACCATTTCTAAGCTGTTCTGTCTTGTGAAGGTATTTAACTCAGTAGTAAATTTAGGGCATCGCTCTTCTCTAGTCGTAAATAATAATAGCGCGTGTTAACAAATTTAAGCCTGGTTTTAGAACAAGGCACAGTAGTTACTTGAACCACGTCGGTTGTGAAGGACATTTCCAAAGCCTATGATGAGGAATGCTTGTGTATGGTTTCAAAACTATCTTAGTAATAGAACACAGGTGGTTGTAATGGATGTGTGTGAATCTACATATATTTCAGCTCATGAAGGAGTTCCAAATGGCTCAATTTTTATTCTTTACATTTTTATTCTTTAACCTGTATGTAAATTATATTTATAATTGAAAAAAAATCTAGATCCAAAAGCATTGTTTTGGATCATTTTAAATTTAATACCCTGCGTTTTAGAATGTGTTTCTATATACAAATACCTTAATCTGGCTGGATGATAAACTCTCTTTTTTAAAACCAACATTACTGAGTTAGTAAAAAATATAGTAAATCATTTTTTTACAGAAACAGAGATGGTAAGCACCTAAACATAGAAGTAAAATTGTTCCGGCCACTTTTGTCAATACTTGACTATTGTAAATACGGTACTTAACTTTACATGCATGCCTCAGTATCTGTCTTGAAAAGCTAGGACTCTGTATATCATGCAGCATTGCATTGTATTACTGGTGCAGGCTTTTATACCATTGTCTTTCATACACTGCTATTGATAGGATTCCCTGTCTTCAACCAGGACCAGCCACCGGTTAATGTTTGTCTATAAAACAGTCCTACAAAAAACCTATTATCTCTCTTCTTCTGACTGGAGAAATAGCACCTATCAAACACATTCACAATATTTGTTTGTAGTAGACTAGTACATAGGTACATTTTGTTTGTCTACTGTACCTTCCACTCTTGGAATGTTCTGCAGGATGATTTTAAGGAAACATCCACTGTGCCAATAGCACAGTTAAAAACATTTTGATTGACAGTTTTACTGTAAATTGTGTTTGTTATCCTTTAGTGTTTTTACAATCTGTGTTTTTGTATATTTTTTGTAATACTGTCACATTGTCCGCGGTGTATGGGTGTTAGTTTCAGTTCATTGTTAGTTCTGTCTTATAGTGTTTCCTGTCATTAGTGGTTTCTCCCCTGTGTGATTTGTTTTGATTCAGTTTCCTGCCTTTTTTCACATGACCCTGTCACAAGTTTTAGTTGCCCTAATTAGTTTAATTAATTAGTCCCCAGCTGCACACACTCACCTCGTTAGTTAGGAATTTAGTTTGATCTGTTTGTTAGTCATTGGTGGTTCATTTTCTTCTGTTCAGCATTGTTTTGTTTAATAAAGAGTCCTAGAATTGTGAAGATGCACCTGCCTCCAAATTTACTGCACCACTCCAACTGACCCCTAGGTTACAGTTAGTTGTTCCCTCTATAAATAAAATAAATTTTAATATATACCAGAAAAACATAAATGGGTTAATAATGTAACATTATCATATCACAATAATATACAAAAGCATATGAGTGGGGGAGCAATGTGTCTTGAATAGTAAAAGGACATAGACTTTGTTGCCTGTGAGGCATAATGTGTATTTTTGGACTAGTCCTTCACCAGCGGGCCTTTGCAGATTAAATCAGACAGCTTTTGGATATTCTTGCATATCCTACCTCTCGGGTGTTTGTCTGTTCATTTCACAATAGCATGGACATACACACTCACAAACTGCTATACATTATAGTTCATAAGGATTACACACATTCAAAAGAAATATTGAGTACTTAAGCAAAGATAATAATATTTTGCTAAATAAAGTTACAGTCACTAATGACCAATAAAAAAAAGTTGTCACATTTGTCCTCTTGATATTTTGAAGAAAAATTCAACCTCCAAAACCCTTAAAATACTACTTAAAACTCTACTTCAAATGTAACTTCCAAGAAAAATACATTGTGCCACTTTCTGAATTACTTAATGACTAAAGTTCAGAGTAAACCTAGTGTTCAGGATTTCCTGTTCAGCATTTTGTGAATAATGTATTTGCAGAGGGGTTTTCCCTCATTGGTCTTACATGCTTTGCTGAGAAAATCAACTCACTATGTCAGAGGTACTGTACACTCCTCAGAGAGCCCCAGCTGTTCCATGTATTTGATATATTAATAGACACATATCCCACTCAATCACAATGCTGGTGGGTAAGTAATATTGTGAAACATCATCATTCCACTACTGTTGCAAAAACATATTCACTCAATTTAGAAGAATCATAAAAAGTTCCGGTGCAAAGCACATTTAATATATTAACAATTATAAATGAGCTAAATTGTATGAAATTATTTGTAATATGATACAAATTTATTTTGATATCGCAATGTCTCCTAGTTTTCAAACGGGGAATACATTCTACATAGTGCCCGTTTAAAGAGGATGATTAACAACTTCAAGCCATTTATATTATATTTCCAATATTGTGATTTGAAAATGTAAAATAAAACTTCACATTGTTTTATGACTATTGATTATTACCTAATGGTTACTAAAGATAGATAATATTAACTTCATATGAATTTAGCTGTAAATGAATATGTCCTGCAAAAAAATGACTTTGAATGTAAATGTCCATCATACCTCTACCTTTCATGTTCTGGTTGTGGCTAAATAGTCTGGTGACAGAATCTTAGTCATAACATTTTTCTTTCTTGAACTAAGACAGATACAGTATATTAGAAAGTATATTTAGAATTTATTTAAATGGCGTAATACAAACATGGTTTCTAAGATATACAATATTTTTCCTATTTTGTCTAAAATGTTTACCATTAAGATATATTATTCACTGAATAAATTGCATTGAAGTACTAGACCAGTCGTAAAACATAAAACTAAAAATAAACCAGACTGTAACGCTCAGCCCAGTGAGGGCTGGCTTAAACAGGACTGAGAATGGAGTCTATATATTATACATTTCATTTTCTATGTATATGTTCTGTTAAGTTCTTGCTTTCAATACCAGTGCATTGCATGGTGTTATTAGTTCTTTGTTTCTTGTGGATGTCCCCTTAAGTTTGTGTGACACCTCTCTTTAGTTTGGCTATTGCTAGGATAGGGTTTATTTTAGGCTAGTTAGTTAGATTCTGCATATGAACACTGTTCAAACTAGAGAGAGGTGTTGGGCATTGATACTGTGTTGCTGTGGTTTCTGTTATAGGAAGTCATGTCAAGTCAAATGTATTTATAGAGCACAAGTTTAACACAACCATAGTTGATCCAAAGTGCTTTACAGTACAATAAATTAATAAAAATATATTAAGGAGAAAGTAGTAAAAATGTAATAAAAATATATTAAGGAGAAAGTAGTAAAAATGAAGTATCAAAATCATTCAGTATCATTTAGTAAATACAGTGACTTGCGAAAGTATTTGGCCCCCTTGAACTTTTCGACCTTTTGCCACATTTCAGGCTTCAAACATTAAGATATGAAACTGTAATTTTTTGTGAAAAATCAACAACAAGTGGGACACAATCATGAAGTGGAACAAAATTTATTGGATATTTCAAACTTTTTTAACAAACAAAAAACTGAAAAATTGGGCGTCCAAAATTATTCAGCTCCCTTAATACTTTGTAGCAACACCTTTTGCTGTGATTACAGCTGTAAGTCGCTTGGGGTATGTCTCTATCAGTTTTGCACATCGAGGCACAGAAATTTTTGCCCATTCCTCCTTGCAAAACAGCTCGAGCTCAGTGAGGTTGGATGGAAGGCATTTGTGAACAGCAGTTTTTAGTTCTTTCCACACATTCTCGATTGGATTCAGGTCTGGACTGTTATCTTAGCCATTCTAACACCTGGATATGTTTATTTATTTTTATTCTTCCAGAATTGTCCTGTATTTGGCTCCATCCATCTTCCTATCAATTTTAGCCATCTTCCATGTCCCTGCTGAAGAAAAGCAGGCCCAAACCATGATGCTACCACCACCATGTTTGACAGTGGGGATGGTGTGTTCAGGGTGATGAGCTGTGTTGCTTTTACGCCAAACGTAACGTTTTGCATTGTTGCCAAAAAGTTTGATTTTGTTTTTTTCTGACCGAAGCACCTTCTTCCACATGTTTGGTATGTCTCCCAGGTGGCTTGTGGCAAACTTTAAACAACACTTTTTATGGATATCTTTCAGAAATGGCTTTCTTCTTGCTACTCTTCCATAAAGGCCAGATTTGTGCAGTATTTGACTGATTGTTGTCCTATGGACAGACTCGCCCACCTCAGCTGTAGATCTCTGCAGTTCATCCAGAGTGATCTTTGGCCTCTTGGCTGCATCTCTGATCAGTCTTCTCCTTGTATGAGCTGAAAGTTTAGAGGGACGACCGGGTCTTGGTAGATTTGCAGTGGTCTGATACTCTTTCCATTTCAATATTATCGCTTCCACAGTGCTCCTTGGGATGTTTAAATCTTGAGAAATCTTTCTGTATCCAAATCTGGCTTTAAACCTCTTAACAACAGTATCTCGGACCTGCCTGATGTGTTCCTTGTTCTTCATGATGCTCTCTGTGCTTTCAACGGACCTCTGAGACTATCACAGAGCAGGTGCATTTATACGGAGACTTGATTACACACAGGAGGATTCTATTTATTATCGTTAGTCATTTAGGTCAACATTGGATCATTCAGAGATACTCACTGATCTTCTGGAGAGAGTTTGGTGCACTGAAAGTAAAGGGGCTGAATAATTTCGCTTGCCCAATTTGTCAGTTTTTTAGTTATTAAAAAAGTTTGAAATATCCAATAAATTTTGTTCCACTTCATGATTGTGTCCCACTTGTTCTTGCTTCTTCACAAAAAATTACAGTTTTATATCTTTATGTTGGAAGCCTGAAATTTGGCAAAAGGTCGAAATGTTCAAGGGGGCCGAATAGTTCGCAAGGCACTGTATACATGTATACAAAACATAGAACACAGACTAATTTAAAATACGTACACAACATTACTGGAATGCAAGAGAGTAAAAATAAGTATTTAAGATGGATTTATAAGCAACCAGAGATGGAGAGGTCCTGATGTCAAAAGGTAAATTGTTCCCGAGCTTTGGGGCAGCTACTGAGAAATCTCGATCACCTTCTGATTTGCACCAAGTGCATGGGGACAGATAAAAGTGACTGATCACAAGATCTTATTGACCTAAAGGATATGTATAATTTGATGTGCTACTAGTATCTCAGATCACCTGCAACTAGCTACATTTACCAGTTTTCTCCCTGGATTATACATTGATTAAATTATTGTATTAAACTATTGTATTAAACTATTGCATTAAACTATTGCATTAAATAAGTCTGCAAACCACCACTCTTTCTCGGGTCTCCCTCCTTCAATCATACACCAAACCGTGACAAAGACTATGCTTATTAATACACTTTTAAGGGAAAATATATATAGTGATAGTGTGTTTTCTCAGCAAGATATGTTAAGATGAAGTGACTAATTGTAAGATGCTCTGGATGAGAGAATCTTCTAAATGACTAATGGAGTGCCATTGGTCATATTATGTCTCTGCCAGATATGAATATAATTAAATTAGCCAGAGTTATAGTAGCTGAGAATCATATCCAAGTATTGGGTCCCAGTAACAGTCTATAATATAATGTACACTCACCTAAAGGATTATTAGGAACACCATACTAATACTGTGTTCGACCCCCTTTCGCCTTCAGAACTGCCTTAATTCTACGTGGCATTGATTCAACAAAGTGCTGAAAGCATTCTTTAGAAATGTTGGCCCATATTGACAGGATAGCATCTTGCAGTTGATGGAGATTTGTGGGATGCACATCCAGGGCACGAAGGTCCCGTTCCACCACAACCCAAAGATGCTCTATTGGGTTGAGATCTGGTGACTGTGGGGGCCATTTTAGTACAGTGAACTCATTGTAATGTTCAAGAAACCAATTTGAAATGATTTGAGCTTTGTGACATGGTGCATTATCCTGCTGGACGTAGCCATCAGAGGATGGGCACATGGTGGCCATAAAGGGATGGACATGGTCAGAAACAATGCTCAGGTAGGCCGTGGCATTTAAACGATGCCCAATTGGCACTAAGGGGCCTAAAGTGTGCCAAGAAAACATCCCCCACACCATTACATCACCACCACCAGCCTGACAGTGTTAACAAGGCATGATGGATCCATGTTCTCATTATGTTTACGCCAAATCCTGACTCTACCATCTGAATATCTCAACAGAAATCGAGACTCATCAGACCAGGCAACATTTTTCCAGTCTTCAACTGTCCAATTTTGGTGAGCTCTTGCAAATTGTAGCCTCTTTTTCCTATTTGTAGTGGAGATGAGTGGTACCCGGTCGGCCCATTCTCCTCTGACCTTTAGCATCAACAAGGCATTTTCACCCACAGGACTGCCACATACTGGCTGTTTCACACCAATCTTTTTTTTATCCCTAGAAATGGTTGTGCGTGAAAATCCCAGTAACTGAGCAGATTGTGAAATACTCAGTCCGGCCCGTCTGGCATAAACAACCATGCCACGCTCAAAATTCCCTAAATCACCTTTCTTTCCCATTCTGACATTCAGTTTGGAGTTCAGGAGATTGTCTTGACCAGGACCACATCCCTAAATGCATTGAAGCAACGGCTATGTGATTCGTTGAGTAGATAATTGCATTAATGAGAAATTGACCGGGTGTTCCTAATAATCCTTTAGGTGAGTGTATATTATATTGCCTTGTATATGATCAGTCTGACCCCTATTCATTTGTATAGCTTCTAGCAATATACTTCAGTGTGTGAATGTGTATGTATGTATGTGTGTATATGTGTATGTATGTATGTATGTGTGCATGTTTTATCATTAACTATTTGAACTGTTGGTCCTGGGATTCTCATGGAGTTGGATATGAAAGACTCTCTGTAGATATATTCATCTTAATTTCCATCACACTATCAAATGTAGTATACACTTGAGCAGTTGTAAAGGAATTTCCACAAAACGAAACATTGATAACATAGATCCATGCACAAACCAATTTTTACATAGTTTTACATAGTTATTTAATGTATTTGTTGTTGCCACAAAATCGCAAAGCCTTTTGGGTTGATAAACTTGAATCTATCTAGGTGATTAAATGCAGATTATATAGAAATTTCACAATATTAGAAACTGAATTTACAAGTTCAGTCTCACCCAAACAGTATTTGTGCCCAGAAGTGTGACAATGATGAAATCTTCAGTGAAGAAACAGTCTTAACTGAGTACAGGAGAAGATCTAAGAATAATATACAAGATCCAGAGACATGAGTAATTTTAAGATTTGTTTCTGTAGATAATGGCAGGCTGCTGTAGTTCACTACCCTTACATTATGTGTTTAAGGAGACACTTACTGCGGGTTCATGAACGTAAATAGCCCCTGTGGTGTTGAATATCAATGCTCTGTACAGAACTATAAAGGGGCCATTTCAGCAAAAGGCCATGGTGTTAAAATACAAGCTTTCAAGTTCACACTCTTTATCATTCAAGCTCTGTGAGACAAGAAGAATCCTTGTGTAGTCTTTAACCCTTTCCTGGCATGACTGAGAATGAGTTTTTAATGTAAATAAATGTTGCTTAACACAAACCCTAAAGTAATGTAATTGGAAGATTGACTAAATTTGGTGTACACTGTATAATGATAATTTTATGATACAATAATGTACAAACAGGTTTGCCACAGCATATGTCACTGCAGAAACACATGCTGCTAAGGGGAGTTGTACAAAACCTTTCTTTTTAGTAAACTCTGTGTACACAAACAATGTTCTCAATGCTCAAGATCATGTGTACAGCCCCTGGTGATACTTTGAGCAAAGTTTTATGTTGTGTCGAGCCTTCTTATTGTTTTAAAAATAGCGATTTTGATGCTATTATATTTGCCCCATCAGTCCCAATTCAAAATGCGATTTGACCAAAACCAAAAAGAGGGAAAATCTTAAAAGTGGCGTTTCCGTCCAAATTATGTTTTTAAACATAAGTTTGACACGGGTCCATAAATAAAAAGACATTAGGTTGCATTTTGGCGAGAGTTACGTTTTAAGCGGCACTATTGTCACTAAAAACAAAGACTGTCTACTAAAGTCAACTCATCAGCTGTGTCCAAAAGTGAAGGCTGCATCCTTCGAAGGCCGCGGACTTCAAAGGATGCAGCCTATATGGCCTTCGGAGTCTCATAATGTAGCCGTCATTGGATAACTAATGGAGCCACCAGGTGTTCCCAATTACCGCCTAGAAAACGGTGTGAGAGGAGAGCTTCCATCCTACATGACATTTGTGAAATGTCAAGTAAATATGGAACCAGCATTTCTTTATTTTATATATATGTTACTGGAGGAATTATACTCTTTGATATGCGTTAACATTCAGGCTTTTATTTTGAAGGTTTATCATTATACTGAATTTATGACGTCATAGTTGCTAGCAGAATACAGCTCTAGGAAGAAGCAAAGCGAGAGGGTCCAAAAAGTTGACAAGTTTTAATCCTGTTTTGTTTCAGATAGTAAAAGCAATAAAATAAAAAAAATAAAAAATAACTTTTATATGTGAATTGCTCGGCCAACACATTATTAACACCCGCTATTTTCTTTGAATACAATTGCGTCGTCACCTACCCTCTATGAATTCTGGAGAATGGTAGGCTGCGAAGTGTCCGTTTTTGTATCCTTTATTTGCCAGAGTATTGAAGGGCGAATTTGGCTTCACATCAAATTAAATGCGGCCTTCGGAGGATACAGCCTTCACATTGATACACAGGTATCAAGTATTGGCACACTTCATGAAAATAAGCAAAGGTGAATGTTGAAAATACACAACAACAAATAATGAGTAATACTTTGGAGTCAAACATGAAGGGCAGTATACATACATGTAATCAAATGCACAAGGGGGTATTGTGTATAGCCAATAAACCATTGGCAATTTCAGCTCATAGTTACAACCGGTTACAAAATAAGAGCAGTAAAAGTGATGTAATGTCATAGTTGTGGTATCAGCCAATCAGCATTCCAAACCTCCCAGTTTAGAAGCAATAACAAACAATAGTTTCTGGAGCATGGAGTAGGATGATCATTTTTTGAAGAAAATATATTTAAAAAAGTTTGGCTCCTCTACATTCATAATTCCATGAAACGTCCCATTGAGTTTATAACAGAAATGAGCCTTTTCCTGTAAAGTCTGACAAGTTTGAAACACACTTTTGTAGGGAATTCAGACCACTGCTCCATGCAGCAAGATCTTTGATAGCTTTCAGTTTTTGCTTGTAGACTGCTCGTTCTCATTCAGACCATCAATTCTCAATTGGACTCAATTTCAGAGACTGAGATGGCCCAATGTAAAAACACTGATTTTGTGTTTAATGATTTCTGTGTTGATATTGACATATGTTTTGTATCATTGTCTTTTTGAAAATTCATTTTAATTGCCAAACTTCTATCTCCTGGCAGAAGCAAACAGGTTTTGGGCTAAAATATCTGCGTACTTAGTGGAACACATTATGCCATCAATCTTAACTACGTAGATCCCCTGGAGCACTAGTAACAAAACAACACCATGCATCATTTTTTAAAGTTATTTTATTTAAATAATTAAGCTTATTGTATTCACATTTGCAATGGCAACCCTGCCAAGATAAAGCCTAACAGTGCAAAAATGAAAAGGAATTTTCACATAAAAATACTCAATATTCAACAATAAAATATTTTAAATGTGTTACTAAAAGACATTAAGGGTGATAGGAATCTCCAATTTTAAGGATTTTTGGAGTTCATTCCACTCATTAGCAGGAGAGAACTGGAAGGATGGATTTCCAAAGGAAGTATCATCCTCCTAGGATTCAACAGGAAACCAGAGAATTTAGATTGGGCATTTCTTAAATCAAGCATTACCTCAGTGTAGAATTCAGATTGATATACTTCCTCCAGAAAAGATTAATGAAGCCTCTACTATAGTAAACTAGGTAGCATCCCAAGGGTTTGTGGAGTGATAATGGCTGCTATCCTTAACTCTGAGACTGTTTCCTCTAGTGTCTCTCCATCAGGTCCTGTTGAAAGCAGATTTTTGACACTGTTATTTTTCCAACAGATGGTTCACATTACAAATCAATGTCATAACTTACCCAATAGAATATTAGGAGTAGAGCAGTCCCCGATTAAGATGTTATTTGTTCGACCAAGATGCAACCAATCTCTCTGACAACTTTTTCTCATGAATGTCACACTCAACCATTTTTTAAGCATTGCTGGGAGAAATATCAGAAAAACATAAATTAGTAAAAAGGGTGATTGAGAAGACCAATGTCCAAATGCTCCGAATCTAACTCAATGTACTGCTGGCCTTTCCAGATTCAGCTGCTATAAGATTATTCCTAATGTTAAGCCTCATGTGTCAGCTGTTGTTGCTGAATGCCAATATAATTCCAACTGCCTGTAAGGGTTCCGCATTCAGGTCAGGTTGCATCCACACCTGATACTGGTATCTCCTCTCTTCCCCCCACACACGAACACAGCACCCATTACAGATCAAGCTCAGCAGATACCAGCACCTCACTTCCCACCACACATGAATGCAGCACACTCCACAGGTCACAATCACCAGAATACTGACACCTGCAGCCTATTATCACAAGATAAACTCTAGCCACTCACTGAGCCTCCTTTGCAATTGATGAGTGAGGCACAGAGTGGGTTCAGGAAAGGGAGGCCTACTATGGATGCGTTGGTGGTGGTTAGCACAGAGATAGCCAAAGCGCTGGCGATGAAGGAGATTATGACAGTGGTGTATTTTGACATAGAGAAGGCGTATGACACTATGTGGAGGGAGGGGGTGTTAATCAAGCTGAGTGCACTGGGTGTTAGGGGTAGGATGTATAACTGGATTATGGATTTCCTGTTTGATAGGTACATACAGGTGAGGGTTGGGTCGGTACTGTCAGGGATGTATGAGGTGGTTAATGGTACCCCACAGGGCAGTGTGATTAGCCCAGTGTTGTTCACATTGATGATTGATGATGTGTTTAGGGATGTAGGGCAAGGAATGGGTGTGGCACTGTATGCGGATGATGGGGCGTTATGGAAGAGAGGTAGGAATGAGAAGTTTGTGATGAAGAAGATGCAAGAGGCTGTGGATGTGGTTGAGGACTGGTCCAAGACGTGGGGTGTTAAGATGTCGGTAGCTAAATCTTGTTTCATTGTGTATTCTAGGCGGAAGGTGGGGGATGTTAGGCTGCATATGTATGGTCAGGATCTGGAAAGGTTGCCGGAATTTAAGTATTTAGGGTTGTGGTTTGATGAGAGGCTTACTTGGAAGAGGCATGTGGAGTATGTTGAGGTAAAGTGTAGGAAGGTGTTGAACCTGATGAGGGCAGTGGCCGGTTTTGATTGGGGGGCGAACAGGCAAACGCTGCTGTGTATGTACCAGGCACTGATGAGATCAGCAATAGATTATGGGTGTTTTATTTATGGAGCGGCGGCCAAAACGGTGGTGCAACGACTAGACAGGGTACAATCACAAGCACTGAGACTCTGTGTGGGGCCTATCAGGACTACTCCGGTGGTGGCATTGCAGGTTGACACGGGGGAATTACCGCTGAGCTTGAGGCGGGATCGGTTGGCATTGGCATATTGGACAAGGTTGAAGGGGTGTGGAAACATTCACCCTGCGGTCATGGCGACCAGGGAGTGTTGGGAGAGGGGTGTGGGTAGGCAGAGGACGTATGGATGGATGATTGAGCCGAAAGCTGCAGAGTATGGCCTAGGGGGGATTGCAATTGGCCCAGCAATTGCATTGGGGGCTGTTCCGCCGTGGCTGTTCTCGACGCCAAGTGTGGATTTGGACATTATTGAGAAAAGGAGGGAGTGGGGCGGAAGAGATGTGATTGTGTGTGTGGAAAGGTATGTCAGTGGTCGGTTTTCTGAATTTTTTTGGGGGGGGGAACGGATGGGTCTAAGGCGGCAATTGGTGGTAGGGTGGGTGCAGGAGTGCATGTCCCTGAGTACAATATCAGTTTGTGTCAAAGAGTGACAGATAATGTCTCTGTGTATACGGCATAGATGGTGGCTGTGATCGTTGGTTTGAGATGGGTGGAGGATGTGACACCAGGTAGGGTAGTGATATGTTCGGACTCAGCGGCAGTGTTAAGTAGTGTGAAGAATGGTAGGTCAGATAGGGAGGATTTGTTGGGTGATTTGAAGTGAATATTGTTGGGGTTGGAGTGACAAGGGGTGGATGTGAGATTTTGCTGTGTTCCCTCGCATGTTGGAGTGGATGGTAATGTGGGGGCTGACTCGGTGGCCAAGAGTGCCGCAAGAAGGGCTGAGGTAGATGTTTGGGTAGCGTTGGGGCTACAACATGCTGTTGTCATTCCCATTTTAAAGAAACCTTGCCTTGACTCTACAAACCCTAGGAAGGACTGTTGCCACGGAACTTCATTGTCACCTCCTCAATAACTGCTTATTTGAGCCTTTTCAATCTGGCTTCTGACCACTAAACTGCTCTCTTCAAAGTCGTCAATGACCTCCTTGTCTCTGCTGAGGCTGGTGCCCTCAACATCCTTATTCTGCTGGACCTGAGTGCTGCCTTTGACACAGTTAGTCATCAGATCCTCCTTACCAGGCTCAAAGGACTGGGTGTTGAAGGAACCACACTCTTGTCTACACTGATACCTCACAAATCCTACTCACCACATTTCCCTTAGTGGTTATATTTCTGATTTAGCTGTAGTTACACAGGGGGTCCCCCAGGGTTCTGTTCTCGGTTCTCTGCTCTTTATCATTTACATCCTTCCCCTTGGTAAGATCCTTGTTCACTTTAAACTGGACTTCCACTGCTATGTGCCGATGCCACTCCGATATACCTAAGCATCAAGTCCCTCACCAACCCTCCTCTGTCCCATATTGAATCCTGTTTGGCAACAATAACAAACTGGATGCAGCAGAACTTCCTAAAGCTCAACACTGAACAAATCAGACCTATTGCTGTTAGGTTCAAAATCTAAGCTAGCCAAAGCTGGCACCTACACTCTCACTATTGATGGCATTGTTGTCTCTCCATCTCCCCATGCATGCAACCTGGTTGTCATACTGGACTCCTCCCTCAGCTTTGAACAACACATAAAACAGACAGTTAAATCCTCCTTCTTTCACCTCCACAATATTGCTAAACTACAGTCCTGCCTCTCCCAAACTGTTGCTGAAACCCTAATACTTGCATTCATCTCTACCCGTCTTGACTACTGCAACTCCCTTCTTTTCGGCATTAACTCTTCATCTCTCCATTAATTACAATTACTTCAAAACTCAGCTGCCAGACTTCTCACACACACTAAATATTGGCAGCACATCACCCCTATCCTTCAGCAACTGCACTGGCTCTGGAACACCCTTCCACAATTCATTTGTGACTCTGAATCCATTATGATCTTCATCCACCACCTCAAGCCTCATCTGTTCAAACAAGCGTACCCCTAGCCCCTGATCTGTCCTGTGTTATGTTTGACTCCTATTGTCTGAATGTTCTTCTTGCTAGTTGTTTGTTATATATTCTCATCTGTTCAAACAAGCGTACCCCTAGCCCCTGATCTGTCCTGTGTTATGTTTGACTCCTATTGTCTGAATGTTCTTCATGCTAGTTGTTTGTTATATATTCTCATCTGTAAAGCCTCTTTGTGTCTTAGATAAGTGCTACATAAATATAATGTATTATTATTATTATTAATATTCTGTGTGCCACGATTTTTTAATTGATGTGCCTTTTATCCAGATTTGTAAACAATGTAATATGCACACCAAGCCAAACTAAATCAGCTGCAATTGCCTTCCATTAGGTTGCTACAGTGGGATACATTTACATGTTCATATAACTGACACCCTTGACTGGCAATACACACACACAATACAATTATAGAGAAAAACTCAAAATACCATGTGAGAAATACTGTAATTTATTAATGTCAATGGAACCAACCAAAATAATTTACTGATTAAATAAAAAATCTATGTCATTTAAATCAATTAAAAAAAAAAATTTAAACCCCCAAGAATCACTATGAAAGAATTGCAGGCCTTGGTGGCATCTTGGGGTTACCAGGTCTCAAAAGCACCATCAGACGCCACCTCCACAAGCACGGCCTCTATGGAATGATTGCCAGATGAAAGTCCTTACTGATTCCAAGACAAACACCATTATGAAATAAATAACAATTTATTTATTTTATTGGACTGCGTTTATATATTTAAATATTTATATATTTATTCTGTCATTTATTTATTTCAGGATTTATTTCATAGCCATATTTATTTATTTAATATTGACAAAAATGGCTTTCCATACTTCTACACCCATTTTTTTCAGTTTATCAGGTTGGTTTTATATCATTGATCATTAGCATACCTGTTTGTTATCATTGTGTCCCAATGCACTGGCAGATATACCTAAAAGGAAATTCACAAAGTATAAACAATTCTCTCTGGTAGAATTGGCAAATGAAGGTTTGGAAATACACACAGCACAGCACATTGCTCTTTTCTACTGACACACTAATGCAGAACAAACAAACTGAATCATTACAAATAGATTTTAGTCAAACAATATCCAGGGTGACTAAGACATTTGAACTGTTTACGTAATAGGGTCATCTGCGTAGTTGTGAATGAAAGAGTCCTCAGCAGCAAGAGCAATATTATTGATTTACAGAGAATAGGGTCAGTCCAAGTATCGAACCGTGTGGCCCCCCTATGCAAACAGCCAGTGGTCCACACAGTAAGCCCTCAGATTTGACACACTGAACCCAATCAGAGAAATAAATAGTTAATGAACCAGGCAATGCTGTCTTCTGAGAAACCAAGAATGTTGAGTGTACCAAAGAAACGTGGTGATTAATGGAATCAAATCAAAGGATTTTGTTAAAGCTGCAAATATGTTCCATTCATTTGTCCGGTCTTCCCAAATTCTACGTACATTTTAAAAAATATTTATATATACATGTGTGTTTTTTTCTGGTCACAGGAATAATACAAGGACATTATAACCACTTTCCAAAATACACATTATTATTTAGTCCATAATATACACTTGTTTCTAGTTAGATATTGTAAAATGTTGATTTTGCTATTCTGGTGGTCTTTATGTATGCAGATGCAGACAATGCTATGTCATGATCATTTATTTACTCTGACTATCTTTCCAAAAAGAAATACAACTGTCCTTTATTATAAAAACATATTGTGTGTAATTTCTACTAGTGCATTTATAATTACAACTCAAGATGCCTGTTCAGTTGTTGCACACGTCAAGCAACTGTGGGATACAAGAATAATACAAAAACCTGATGAGGGAAAACTTAGGTTTTTTGTTTGTTTTTATATTTACGTTTTTATTAAATATAGGAATAACAAGGGGCAATATAACCAATTTCCAAAATACACATTATTATTTTGTCCATATACACTTCTCTCTATTTAGATATCGTGACATGTCGATTTTGCTATTCTACTACTGTTTCTATTTTGTTGTTTCTATATTAATACAGAAGAGGTTAATGCAAGTTGAAATCAATAACAACAGCTGCAGAGTAGAGGTTCCAATCAATGGTGATCATGACATCATTTAGGACCTTCCATGCTCGGCAACCATCAAACCAAACTGGAGATTTGGTTCAGTCTGTGAAGAGGACCAGATACATTTTAGCCAGTGTCAGATTATATTTACTTTATTTATTCAAACCCTTCCATTGTTCTTCAGAAGATAGAGTTAAGCACAACCTGTCCCCTTATGCTAGATGATCTCAAGCAGAGTTTTTGAGTTTGGTGAATCAAATGAGACAAAAGCAGATGTAAATGTCCTGATCCAAAGAGAATACCGTTTGTTTTCTTGAACAGATGCATATGTAGAGACACTGATTGCTTTATACTTTTATTTCCTAGATAGTCATCTGTTGAAGTGTCCTTGTTTAAAAGTACTTCTTTGAATGATCATGTCCCTCAATTACAATCTTGATTCCCTTTTTTTGTTAATGCTGAACAGAAGTGTGTTTGGGTACACTTTCAATTACATCAATAGGTTTTTTATTATGTACCGTACAGATGCAATATGTTATCTTCTGTTTCCTTTCCAGTGAAGAGTTGTGGAATTCCGTTGTCGGATCCCATTGTTACTTTAGCGACAGTCATTCAAAAACTACATTGGACCAACATTCAAAGCGGGAATTAGTTTTCACACTTAACTCCACTAAGCATCTAAACCAGGGGTAGGCAAACTTGACAAAGTGACAAATATATTGTGAACTTTTTGTGTTGTGAAGTTAATAAAGCTGGGCATATTTTAAAACCAATAACCTGTTTGGCAGTCAGCCAAAGTGTGCAAAGGCAGTATTAATTCTAGGTGCCACAACTATTGTGTAACCCTTTTAAATGTGCTAGCATGGTTCCTATGTCATTACAGTATTTAAACACATGCATGCTTTTGTAAGAGATATTAAATGCCAGGTTGCAACAACAGCAAAATTAAAAACCCTAGCAACAAAATATTAAAAGTCATTGATTCCAGTGTGTTGATAAGTCACTAAGTATTGAAAACACTAGAGTCTAGACTCAAGGTTTACTACGTTTGTGCCATGAGGAATTCCCAAGTGTGCCGTGATTTTATTCAAAATATTATCTTTAATTCTTTGTAATTTATGCAGCACTGTTCACAATGTTCTCTTGAGGATTCCCAAGCTGATGTGCCAGAGACCAAACTGTCTCACACCAGGCTCTCAGGTTCTATCTTCTAATCTGATTGGACAGTGAAGAAATTAAGGTTGCACCTGCAGTTTGACAAGCACCATCCTATATAAAAGAAAGTTTCTGCCAAGTATTCACAAGCAGGCTAGTTGGATAAACCATGCCCAGAATTATTTTTTGTTAGATTGCAAAGCAGCGCTATAGCTTACATGTACACAATTGTTCAGTAAGTATAGTTTGAATGGCCCAGGGAGACTGGACAACCCAAGGGTTGGCATATAAAGGTAGGAAGTTTTCAGGTTGTGTAATCAGCGAGGTGTAGCATCCCACTCTCCTCCTGGGAAGCAGTGCGTAACACTATGTTTCCATTAACCTATGTTAGGCATATTCTTTATAATAAACTGGTTAAATCAACTGATATTGAACATGTTTGTTTGTCTTGCCTTACACATTGTTGTTCAACTAATTTGTTGAAATAACATGGACTAAACATTCAATTTTTCTGCACAATTTGTATTGAACACACACACAGCTCTGGGAAAAAATTAAGAACACTGCAAAAAGAAAGTTCCTCTGGTTTTACAAATGATAGGTACTGAATGTATGTGTTTGTGTAAAATGACAACTGGTCAAATTAACAAAAAAGGTACAGTGATGTCTGACCTTGAATAATGAAAAGGAAATTTGTTAATAATAACTTATAAACAACACAATACTAATGGGTTAATTGGGGAATAGTTCAGAAATCAATATTTGGTGAAATAATAATAAGTGAAAAAAATTATTAATAATTTTTATTTATTTAAAATAATAATAATTTGCTTTCATGTGTCTTGGCATGCTTCCACTAGTCTTTCACATTGATGTTGGGGAACCTTATGCCACTTCTGTTGAAAAAATTCAAGTAGCTTGCCTACATCTATCTTCCTCTTGATCACATTCCAGAGGTTTTCAATTATGTGCAGTGGTCTCTTAATTCTTTCCAGAGCTGTATATCATGAACTTCAGTTCAGTTGTTTTAGTAACCTGCTACATCTCGAGGGCATTATCCATAGCTACAACATTAATTGTTTTTACTAGTTGCAATTATTACAGTTAAACACAAAAAGTGAATGCTCAGACCAAAGCGTCGAAACCGTAACGTTTGCATGCATTTGGTACACTCAGGCACCAAATGAATAAACACAATGTCAGCATGGCACCGTAAACAATTCTGTAACACACGGTGCAAAACACTACACACAGCGTGCATGTGTTACACACTTTGACCAATGATGAAACACCCTGCAGTCAGCACGTCCATTCAATAGTTAAAACACACATGACATTAGCAACACTCCCGCACCCATCGTAAAACACTTAACCCGTAACTGAACACCAATCAGTCACTATATAATTCAGGTATGAGCACCTATCGTGAGACAATCGTGAATATGGAGGCTGAAGGAGAGAGGAGAACGAAGAAGAGACGGGGAGGGAAGAGGGAGAGGAGATAGAGGAAGAGACTCTGGTAAAAACCAGACATCGGGACTTAAACATCATCGGCCAAAGGGCCATCGAGAATGTCGCCGGGCAGTGCGGGGGCAACATCACCATGTGTGCAGCCCTTATAGTGGTCAGGGGGTCCTCCATCACCATGCCACCCTCGGTCCCTACAACACTGCACACATACTGACATTTCTGCATGCACTACATGCCGCGATCACGTAGGACCAACCAGGGCAGCCCATGTTCGTTGTCATCTGGGATAATGTCAGTTTCCACTGCCCCCTTATTTCCCGGTCCTCAACCTGATAGGGGAATTATTTTCGGCATGGCGGTGGAAGGTCTATGACCACTTACACATGCACGCGTGCCACTCCTGCGAGCAATGGAGGAGGCAAGCGGAGACATCAAGGTGGGCTTGATCCACGGGTGGATACGCCACGCCCGGCGATATTTTCCCGTTGCCTGGCAAGGGAGAACATCGCCTGTGATGTGGACGAGGTGACGTGGCCAGACCCCAATCGACGGAGTGATCCCTGACTTGTAATGGGATTTGATTTACTACCTGTGCAATGTATCAATGAGGCTTGGTTACAGGAATAAAAACGGTTTAAAAACTACAAATGACAGAAGTGTCTTGAGTAAAGTTGACCAGTGTGTTGTGTCTGTTTGACTGTTTATTGTTCATGTGCATGTGTGTTAACTATCGATCTGAAGAGGGCCTTTTGAAGTCAGAGTGTTAAGTTTTGATTGCAGAATGGCAGTTTTGATTGTAGAATGGCAGTTTTGACATGGCAGTTCAATGTTAATCTTCAAGTGTTGTGTAAAGCATTCTTGGGTGTTGAGTTTTGACACAATGAGCCAAATTATGCATTTTGTGTGTTAGCAATTGGAAAAAACTGTAAGCATAAAATGTGTTGGTGTGCCTCAATGTTTTTGTCCCACCCAAGTGTGCCGTGTCAGGAAATAGGTTGGGAACCAATAGTCTAGACCATTATATAGTCTTTTTAATATTGTACCCCATTTGCATTGCCTTTTAAGCCAAGTACCCCCCCGGACCACGCCAAGTATCCCCTGACCAGCACAAAACATTTTTGGTAGAAAAAAAAGTCTATATAAAGAGTTACAGCGCCGGCAGTGATAGATTCATCTTTTTTATTTTTTATTTAAATGCTACATTTCAAATGTTTAGAATCCATCACTTAATTAATTCATTATTATAGTAAAATTATTTTAGGAAGTATGCATGACATATTTTTTATTAGCATTTTTGCTTTTCATGTACCCCTACAGTACTCCAAAGTACCCCTATGGGTTACACGTACCCCCATTTGAGGAACACTGGTCTAGACCATACACTGCATTCCAAATTAATATGCAAATGATTTTTTACACTGATTTTCCTAAATAGTCGATGTAAATGACAGTCAGTATAATTTTCAAGTCTTATACTTAGGGTATAAGTCGAAACCACCCAATGAAAACAGTATTTCTTTCAAAAGTAAAAAACTCCAAATGCACTGTTCCAAATTATTATGCACAACAGTTTCAAAACATTATGTAGGTTCTAAAGAACTGTAAATTGTCATTTGTTGAATTTGCAGCATTAGGAGGTCATATTTACTGATATCAAAAGCTGTTTCAACCAAACAGATTTTAACAAGGCAAGTTACATACTGTAGGACCCCTTCTTTGATATCACCTTCACAATACTTGAATCCATTGAACTGAGTTTCTGCTTGAATTTCTTTGTAGAATGTCAGAATAGCCTCCCAGAGCTACTGTTTTGATGTGAACTACCTCCCACCATCATAGATATTTTGCTTGAAGATGCTCCAAAGGTTCTCTATAGGGTTGAGGTCAGGGGAGGATGGGGGCCACAACATGAGTTTCTGTCCTTTTTTGCCCATAGCAGCCAATGACACAGAGGTATTCTTTGCAGCATGCATAAAGATGATTTTGCTACGGAAGGCACAGTTCTTCTTTTTGGAAGAAAGTGGTCACTCAGAACTCTGTACACTTTGCAGAGGTCATTTTTACAACTTCAGGGACCCTAAAGGTGCCTACCAGCTCTCTCCCCATGATTCTGTCCCAAAATATGACTCAGCCAACTCCTTGCTGACATTGCAGCCTGATTTGGACATGGTGGCCATCCACCAACCATCAGCTACTCCATCCACCTGGAACATCCAGGGTTGCACGGCACTCATCAGTAAACGAGACTGTTTGAAAATTAGTCTTTATGTATTTCTGGGCCCACTGCAACCGTTTCTGCTTGTGAGCATTGGTTAGGGGTGGCGGAATAGTAGATTTATGTACAAATGCAAGTCTCTGGAGGATACTACACCTTGAGGTTTGCAGGACTTAAGAGGCAACAGCAGCTACATACAGGTCCTTCTCAAGAAATTAGCAAATTGTGATAAAGTTCATTATTTTCCATAATGTAATGATAAAAATTAAACTTTCATATATTTTAGATTGATTGCACACCAACTGAAATATTTCAGGTCATTTATTGTTTTAATACTGATGATTTTGGCATACAGCTCATGAAAACCCAAAATCTCAAAGAATTAGCATATCATGAAAAGGGTCTCTAAACGAGCTATTAACCTAATCATCGGAATCAACTAATTAACTCTAAACACCTGCAAAAGATTCCTGAGGCTTTTAAAAACTCCCAGCCTGTTTCATTACTCAAAACCGCATTCATGGGTAAGACTGCCGACCTGACTGCTGTCCAGAAGGCCATCATTGACACCGACAAGCAAGAGGGTAAGACACAGAAATAAATTTCTGAACAAATTGGCTGTTTCCAGAGTGCTGTATCAAGGCACCTCAGTGGGAAGTCTGTGGGAAGGAAAAAGTGTGGCAAAAAATGGTGCACAACGACAAGAGGTTACCGGACCCTGTGGAAGATTGTGGAGAAGGACCGATTCCAGATCTTGCATGACCTGCGGAAGCAGTGGACTGAGTCTGGAGTACAAACATCCAGAGCCACCGTGCACAGGCGTGTGCAGGAAATGGGCTACAGGTGCCGCATTCCCCAGGTCAAGCCACTTTTGAACCAGAAACAGCGGCAGAAGCGCCTGACCTGGGCTACAGAGAAGCAGCACAACAAAACAACAACAACAACAAATTTTGCATGTCATTCGGAAATCAAGGTGCCAGAGTCTGGAGGAAGACTGGGGAGAAGGAAATGCCAAAATGCCTGAAGTCCAGTGTCAAGTACCCACAGTCAGTAATGGTCTGGGGTGCCATGTCAGCTGCTGGTGTTGGTCCACTGTGTTTTATCAAGGGCAGGGTCAATGCAGTTAGCTATCAGGAGATTTTGGAGCATTTCATGCTTCCATCTGCTGAAAAGCTTCATGGAGATGAAGATTTCATTTTTCAGCACGACCTGGCACCTGCTCACAGTGCCAAAACCACTGGTAAATGGTTTA